>NSJW01000875.1:0-20574 GCA_019955255.1 Castanospermum australe | reverse complement strand
CATAGACACATCTTTAAGACCCTAATAAGCATTACTAAAATGCCCCGAGCTCTGAAAATATAACATTAACTAATTAACACTAATTGACCTTATGAATGTAAATTGTAAAGCAATGAGATGTTACAGTTAGGCCCAACATCAAATCTAAAACAATTAGTGGAATTTTCGGACCTTCAAAATGTGTTCTAGATTGTATTGCCTGCATCAGCTTGTTGACAAGTGTTGGCTTGCAGATAATAATATTTTCTCTTGTCAAATGGAAGTTTCTTTTTGGTCGTCTCTAGAACTTTGTATCCTTGTTTTCTTTTCTTGTCCCGCAGGAGGTGAGAATAATTTACAGAGGGATGATAATTTCACTCTGGACTTTTTTGGAAGTTATTTTGTGATGTACTCATTGACATTTCATTGCATAGATGGATATATCCTTCCAAATATCGCTGAAAGAGACTTGCGACGATTTGCCAATTTGCTGTCAACTTCATCTGAACTTGGATGAGCCTTCCTTTAATCTTTCATACAGTCCAAGCCCATGTTAACAGTCTTGAAATCTAAGCATTATTTTAAACTAAGAAATGACTGCTCTTGCTTAGAATCCATAGCCTTTGGATAACTGATGTTCACTCGTTTGAAAGCTAAAATTGTCCTCATTGGATCATTATTTAAGATCAAAGCTGTCTGCTTCATAAAGTATCATAATATATTTTCTATTTTGGCTATATGCAACAATGACTCAATGATCATTGATTTGCACTCTAACCTTCTATCACATTCAGTATATCATCTATAAACTGGGATAAATCTGTCATTTATACAGTTTCTATAGTATCTTTAGTATTGTTATACTTGTGAACGTGAGTTTTATCTGGCTGGCTCCTTATTTTTGAACTATGATGTATATTTTTCGTATATCAACTATAACATATACCATCACAGATCCCTGTGAAGTGTCCTGTGTCAGAAATCATCAAGTGCCGAAAAGTTCAAGGGAGAGAATGCTATGAAGTTTCCTGGGAAGAAAGGGATGGACTTAAAACTTCAATAGTACCTGCAAATCTTATAGGAAGGTAAAGTAATTGGTAGACCTACTTTAATCCCTTAATCACAGAAAGGTAATTTAATTTGTCTGATTCTTATCAAATGTATGTTTTGCTGATTTATGCAGACATGTTGGGCTAGAATACAGTTTGGTTTATTGCTTCATCTATGAGGAATATCTGTTCACACAACTCAAATTCAACGAGGCTGGGAAATAAAATAACATTTTGCTTCTCATTGCAGTTTGTAAAAAGCAGAGTCCCTCTCTTGGAAGTGTGGGTTAGGATGCAAGCCTATTTTTTGTCTGTGCAGTGCTACTTAACATCTTAGTAGGAATAAAAGATATTCCTGTTCATTATGTACTTCCCGTTCTGCATCCACATCATCATCATTATGAAGAAGCTTCAGTAAATTGACTGCTACATGAAATTTTGTCATCAGCGTCATTATTAAGGGGAAAGCAAAGAGTTGAGATTGTTCTTAGCAAGTATTCGAAATGAAACCCTTTGAACAGCAATGTTTGTACGTAATATAAAAGCTGGTTCTTTTAATGTGATACACGCTACACTCTGTTTCTTTCAAGCTGCATCTGGTTTACGAGGAGCCATGTGATATAATAAAAAAAAATAAACGAAAAAGAAAAAATGTCTCGTTAAGTAGGGAATGATCCGTTCTAAGGTTATTCGTGAGCGTTAAAATTGGTGAGCGTTGCTTGGTGTATGTTGGGAAGAAGTATATGTTTAGATTAGTTTATTTTATATTTAAAATAATATATAATTAAAATTTTATTGAAAGAATATTTAAAAAAAATAATTTCTTTCCAAAAAATAATCATTCAGCATTTAAATGATATTTCTCAATGCAAGAGCAAACTTTTTTTTTTTTTACTTGACACTCGTGTGAACAATTGTGTTTGCACTAAAAAGTCTCAAGCCAAATGTTTCATTCAATAAGCAAAACAGTAAAAACTAAAATGAGAACTGATATCAATGTTTATCAATATATGCTTTTTTTTTAAATTATATCATCAGGTACTATCATGATTGATCTAATTATTAGGTAATTAAATTTATCAGGTAATTTATCTAATTACATAACATATTAAATTTTTTTTTCTTTATGATAGCACAGCATGTGATTAAAAAAAATCATCATACTCCTTTTAATTTTTTACTTCTTGATTATCTTTTAATTTATTAATATTAAGAATAAAATTATAAAAATAATTAATACTTTCATAAATTTTTTAAAAAAATAAATAAAATAAAACATTTTTTTTTCCTAGATCGTGGTAATCTTTTGCTTTGATATTCGCAATCATCGTAAACCGACAAAACCGGAGTCCAGTGGTGACGTAAAAATTCCTAGTATTAGCATATTTAGATCTTGAAGCGCCTCCTTCCTCTACTAGGCTCTCCTCTGCTTCACTCTACATTGGCAGAAGCAGAAGCAGGTTGGGTTCAAGCAAGATGGTGTCATCTCAGGTAGTGAACACATACCCGCTTTCGAGCTACACCTTCGGGACCAAGGAGCCTAAGATGGAGAAGGACAAACTCCGTTGCTGATCGTCTCGCTCGTATGAAAGTCAAGTTAGTATCTTTCCTCCCTCAAAACCTACCCCCTTCCTTCTCTTCCGTCGCTCATTATCAACGCCAAACCCAAGAACGATCTCGAGCCCTCTTCCCCGGGATACCCATTTTGGTTTTCTCTCGGAAAGTAGAGTTTTTGCTTTAGATTCTTCCTACCCAATTTAGTTTGCTGAGATAGTAGAGCTTTTGCATTAGAGTTTTCCATATAATGATTTAATTATGAAGTCTCAAGGAGTTTCAAATATGGTAGCTCATAAATAGATTAAAAAAACAAATAGACAACAGAAAATTTTCTCTATACTTGTTTCTAATGTCAGATGTAATTTGAATACTTAAATTGCCACATAACTTGGTTTTGAGCCGGTACCATAGGAGGTGTAGGAAAATGCTGCCATTATGGTGTAGGAATACGGTACTTCTTCTGGTTCAATCTAGAGAAAAACACAACAGTGGAAAGGGAAAGGAAACGGCAAAATTTCTTAGAAATGGGGTTCCTTCTATAAGCATTTTATTTGTTCCCTTATCCTGTGTGCTGTTCAAGTTCATTATATAGTCAAACGGTTCTGAAATATAATTATTGCCTAATTTGCCTCTGCTTTTGAACTTCAGCTATATGAAAGAAGGAATGAGGACCAGCGTGGAAGGCATCTTACTGGTATGTTCAGTGATTGATTTCTTTTTCATTATAAGTTTTAAGTGTCTTTACTTGCATTAAGCAATTTTGAACATTCTGCATGGTTCTCGATAGATATTGACACTCTTTTGTTATTTTATATTTAGAAGTAGTAGTCAACTAATCATTGTTGAATATTTGTTATATAAATCTATCATTAGTTAGAAAATCATTTTATATTAACTTAATGACTTTCTATACGCACTTTTCAACTTTTCTCTGTATGAATTAGGTTTAAAGGAAGTAGGTTGCAATGCATAAATAAATAGTCGATTGTAGTTTCAGCCTTCAAGGAATGTAGTTAACATCTCAGTGGATGTTTTCAGTATCTCTATGGATGGGAATGAGGAGGCAGGGGATATGGTTCTTGCATTAATTTATGGTAGCGAGCGCCAAAAGCCTTATCATGATTCAGATAAGATATATAGTGCTGTATGTAGAAAAGTCATAACTGACTTAAGAGATAATAAATAACAAAATCTATGTGCAGAACTTATGTTTTAGTAACTAATTAATATATTCATTAATTCAATTTTCATAGGATGTTCCTGAAGAAACAACAGCTAAAGATATTGGGTTTGACTTATTTTGGCTATAGACATTAGAGCTTGAGCTTAAGCTTGTCCCTTGAACCTGGAATCAACCCAAACTCCTCATTAAGCTGAAGTGAGAAATCTTTTCCAGACCAAGATTAAGTCTAAATGCAACAAACTTAAACAATGTTTAACAATTTGGTAGGTAAGCTAGTTACACATTAAATACAAGAACCAAACAATAATACCCCAAAAACAACAGAAATTTTGTTAATGATTTGTATATAGAAACTTGTGTACGAGTTTGGCATATAAAATTCACATATGATTAAATAAAAACGAAACAGAGTCTTTGCCAATATCTTGATAATGACTGCGTGTTCACAAGAGAGGTGTTGACATCAATTGCAAGCTTCGATACTCGAAACTTGTGTGGGTGTTAAAGTAAAAGTAATACAAAGCTTTAAATAGTACTCTTTCCATGACTTAATGCCATGCCTATGCCACAGGAGATTTGGTTCAAACATTATTTATGTCATGGTGCATGTCATTCCTCTGAATAAGAAGTAAATAATGGAAGTGTCTCCTAGAGCAAGAATATTTTTCATCAAGGATGGCCATCTTCATATCTTATGGTTCTTCCTTTTGTCTGCTTTGCATATCTCTTCTATGTTATGTGAAAGCTTAAGTGCACGTTTAGGAATATATTACTTTTAAGAATTTTTTTTTAAATTTTTTTTATAAAATTTTGAATATAAGATATTTTGACCATAAATTAATTTAAACACACACTAAGAGTGCCTTTGATATCATTTTTTATTTTTTTAAAATAAGTGTAGTTTTGGGGGAAAGTTTGAAAAGAGTTGTCTTCTTAAGCTATCGAATAAACAAGCAATGTTAAACAAAAAATGTGCATTCATTTAGAATTTAGATTGTCTTGGCGGCTCTTGAGATCCTAAGCCAAAAAATATTCACTCTATGGTCATATAAACTGCATTTTGCACAATGAAGTTTAATCCATTTCCGGGGAATCTATCCGTTGAAAATATGAAATTTTTTTCCTAGTGTTTATAATATACTAGCCTATGCCTCATGCATTTTTTTAAAAAAATTTTAGTTAATATTTTTTATCAAATGTTTTTTTTATATTATTCTCCTTTTTAATTCAAACAATATAATTTTAACAATATTTGATTCAAGATAAATAAGAGAGAGAATAACGAAACAAAAATAAAAGCACATGGTATTATAATGAGAATTCTCACATTAAGTGCTAAAGAGAAATTATTCAAGTGTCAAAAATTAAGTGAGAAAAATTAAAGGTGAATTAGAATGTAAAATTTTTATGTAATATTAGAGGCATTTTATTAATAATATATGATAAATTAAAAATTTTGATCCATTATATTCTCATATTATATTTTTATTTTTAATTTATAGGTGTGAAGAGCGTTCAGCAGAGAATGAAGGGTATAAGGATTCATCAACCAGAGTAGAAAATTAAAGACTAAACTATCATTTTGACCCTTTAAAGATTCATTTAGCATCAATTTAGTCTTTCAAATATATGTGACGTCAAATTGTCATCTAAAAATTTAAAGTGACATCAAAATGGTCCTTTAAAGATATGTGACATCAAATTAGTCTTTCAAAGATTTAAAGTGACATCAAAATGATCATTCGAAATGACCATTTGATGTCATTTTAAATCTTTAGAGAACTAATTTGATGTCACATATCTTTGAAGGATCAAGTTGATGTCAAATATTTTTGAAGGATTAAATTGATATCAAGTGAATCTTTAAAGGACTACAATGGCAGTTTAGTCTAGGATTACTACATCTTTGAGGAGAGACACTTCAAATCCACCTAAGCTAATTTCAAAAGAAATGAATAGTAAGATTAGTATGTTACGGAGAAAAGACGCTAGGAGAGCTGAAAATCAAAATAGGAACAAAGTTTGAAGTTTGGAGTAAGCAGTTGTTGAGAGTGCCTTTAGTCAAAGACTAATTGCGACCATACCTAAAGGATTAGTCTCGTAAAAATGCTTGTAGAGATATTTGGCCAAAAACAAAAGCAAAAAAAAGGACCAACCTCCATGAGATCCCAAGGATTTCATGACAGCAATAGCGTCATTATTGTGAAAACCGCACCAGACAGGACAATCCAACTGGTTCGACTATAAACGGAACATGCAACTAGTTATAATTTAGTCTTATAGCCAAATTTATGATTAGATTATTTTGAACTCATCAAAATTGAATAAAACAATTTGAACCAGTTGGTTGAAACCACTTGAACCAGTTGGTTGAAACCACTTGAATCAGTTGGTCATTAATTTTTTATTTTTAAAAAATTTAATATTTTTTACATTTTAATGATTTTTTTCATAAAATTTATATTGTTACATATGTGTTATTCTTGTGACATCATTCGATTCGACCAAACGATTTAAACAATTCAACCGGTTCAACCTGAAGTGAAAGTCTTTTTAGTTTACTGTCCAGTTCAATTTTAATAACACTACTTAGCATATTCTTGTACTCTACCACACCTTTGGTTTTAGTGAGTTTTGTTTGGTAAACAAGCAACCTCACTTGAATTTAGAACTATATCTCTTAGGTAACTTAACCAAATAATTTGTTTTGCAATACGTATCACCATTCAATTGGCTAAGCCCGCTTTTCTCATATAGGTTTAGAAAGTTGTCACTTGTCACCATCAATCTTACTTATTATTTAATCTTTGTCATTTTCCCTAATTATGAGTTGATAATTGCACAAAAATTAACAAACGTCATGGAAGACACATGTACTATGCTAGGGGAGCATAAAAATAAATTTAGTAATGCCGCCTGTAGTGTACTTTTATATATGACACTTGGTTTGATTTATGAAATCTTTGAGTATAGACTTTGAAATGTAACATATTGTCATGCTTAGGACAAAAGAAATTGAAATATTTTTTTTTACATTTTTTATATTTAAAATGTTAATATTTGTATAAGACTGATAAAAATTATTCTCATGAGAGCATTACTTTCCCTCCCATCACCATGTCATTGTCACTAAATACAATAATCACTTTCATAAAATCACTTGTCATTGTTGTTGATTGTTTTTATTATCTCAATCAACATCAGTACAAGCGAAGAAGTTGGATTAGTAATTATATATTGAATACTCAAATTTAAATTTTGAGTTAAGAAATTAATTTTGTTTAAATGCATTAGGCCGATGTGGAAGATGCAACCTTAAGATTGCTTAACAAAGAGAATAACCAAAAATAAAAATCACCATTACATCACTATTGGCTCCTAGATGTGCTAATAATGATTGACTCAATTGTCTAATTTTGAGTTGCATTGATCCATCATTTGTCGACCATATGTCACTATCATGATAAGTTATTGCTAAGGTTTGTGACATGTTCTTATATTAGAATAAGATAGCCTCCCTCTTATAATTAAACTTTTGTAAAAATAAAATCACCTAGAGATGTCTTTTTGTTTCTTTAGTACAGCCTCCCTCTCCCGCTCATGTTGCTAGTCTTCTTCCATGGCAGTCATCATCTATTTCCAACACAGTCAACAGTTGGACAATGGGCTGATGGCGGAAAGTTTGAATTGATGGGAAAAAAAAAAAAAAAAAAAGAAGTAAAGCCAGCACCTGGCATTTGTGTGATTTGCATTTGGAATGCACTTGGTGTGTGGCCTGGAATAGGCACGCCTTGTGCTTTTTTGTTTTTTGGTCCAGGGGAGGGGGAATTTTGGGAGAAGGCGATTCGATGTAGGATGCAGATATTTGCGTGGCAATTACATTGAACCAAGTTTTTAGCTTTGTTGGCGTCAATGAAGATCCGGTTTCAATCTCGTGACACATGGTGTGGATAACAGGATTAGAGTGGTGGATGGTGGCTAATGACAAAAAAAATAATGATTTAAATTTTTATAAAATACAAATACTTTGGTAATTATTTTTGAATTTGTGAATTTTTTTAAAATTTTTTTTCTTGATGATGAGTATTTATGTTATGTTTCGAAGTGTAAGGTGTAATTTAGAGCACTGCGATAATGGTCATTTTTAAACACTGATCATGCACGGTTTCAATTGAGTCTTAAGAAAAGGTTAAAATACAAAAATTCTCTAAGCACCTTAAAAAATATTTTTGTGTTGTGAAATTTAATAACACAATTCTTTAAATTTATTGAAAGTTACATCTTAGTGTAAATTGAATTCTTTTTACATATACAAAAAATCTCCTGTAAAGAGATAATATATGTAATTTGGTAAGTTCAGATAGGGTTAGAATTATTGAGTTTCAAAGTACATAAAATTTTTTTACAAATGACTTCGTTGTTGAAATTTTTTATATCTTATATTGGCCTAAAAAAATATTGTCTTATTTATGCATTTCAATTTGACACTTCCTTCTATTTATGGTTAAAAATAAGACAGAAAAAAAGAAAGATGAAAAGAAATTAAGTTTATCTTTTTTTATTATCGTTTAAGATAAGGTATATAAGTGAAAGTGGAAGAATAATATTTTTGAAAAAAAGAAAAAGAGTAAACATTTATTTTAATTTTCTAAAGATATATGTGATATTAATTTGATTATTTAAAAAAAATTAACATTAATTTAACTTTTTATAAAAAGTGATATTAAAATAATATTTTTTATTACGAATCATAAGAACATTGTCGATAGAATTTTTAATTGAGAGAATAAATTAATATACTTTTTATCATTAAATAATTAAATTAATAATTTTTATAATTAAAAGATTAAATTAATATTATTATTTTTAAAAAAATTAAATTAATATTATTTTTTATTATTTAACAATTAAATTGACGTAACTTGTAGAGGTGAGAAATTGACAGATGACGAAATGAGGCTTCACACTACACTTCGTAAGGGAAGGATGGCTAGGTGAGAGAGGACGAAAGGAAGAGATACTTTTAATGTAGAAAGGATTGGCCAAATGGGAAGAGTGTCGTGCCTTAGGAAACGAGATGGAAAAGAGGTAATTATGACAATTTATATTTATTATTTTGAATAATTTTTTAATAAAAATAAAAAAAAATTTAATTTAATTTTATTATCATTCAATCATGTTTTAATATATTATTTAAAAAGTTTAACCTTTTAAAAAGTTTTCATCATAATTAAATTTTTTATTGATGTGATAATATATAATTAAGTGATAGAGTAACATTTTTTCTTCATATTAATAGTGCATGAAACTAATAAACGATTTAAAATTTAATCAACTCTTACTATAAAACTATTTATATAATTAGTCAATTATATGTTGGTGCATTATTAATTAAATTAGACTTTTTAAGTAGTTATTGTCTAGGAGTGTTAAAAGTTTTCCAGGGTTAGATCAAAATTAAATTCCTAATAAATTATGGGATAAAATGAATTTGGCCTTTTTTTCTTTCTCAACAATGATTTGTATGTCATTTTTATTACATGGATTTTTGTTAACATGTGTCCAGGCACAGAGGTTAAAGAATAAAAATAATATTATTTTTTTATTAAATTATTTTAATTATTTAAAAAATATTAAATGTGTTGTAAAATTTTAAAACATTAAATACTTCAACTTTTAATTTAATAATTTTTATTTTTAATTCTTTACCTCTACTGTTAGAGCATACATTAACAAAACCTTGAATTATATTATTTTTGCATCACTTTTTTTTTAAATAATAAAATAAAAAAACTCACAACCTCAATAACTTGGAAAAGATATGTCATGGTCCGGTTGCTGTTAATTCCTTTAGCAAACTCAGAGTCATCAAAGTCCAAAACTGTAACCGATTAACATATCTTCTCTCATTTTCAATGGTGAAAGAACTTTCCCATCTTGTGGAGATTGAAGTTTGTAAATGCAATTATATGAAGAAAGTGTGTTAGTGGATAGCAACACCAATGCGGATAATGACATAGCTGTTGAGAAGATCGAGTTTTCTCCATTGCGTTCTTTGACTTCACAGCATTTACAGACACTTGATTCTTTCTATTCTAATGAGTTGACATTTTACATTAGCAAGCGAAAGTGTGATCAGCCGTTGGCAACTTGTATTCCCATGCTAATTTTTAGTGCCAAGGTATGTTCTTTTGCCTTTATTCTTATTTGCATGTATTTATTATATAATTTATGACAAGCACAACCTCTCACTAATGATTATAGAGGTGTTGTGCACTTATAAATTCTAACAAAAGATAAATTATTAATAAAGAATTATAATTTGGAGATTTACGATGAATTTTTTTGCATATGTCTTTACACATGAGAAAAACTCACACTACTAGCCACATTCGGTTTCTCACTTGACAAGGGATAGCTTATTAGCTTCCCTATAGCTAGCAAAATTAAGGGATATCTCCACCTCCAAATTGGTAAATCGAAACATCTTTTTGTTTCAAAGAAGAAAGGTCAGAGGGTCAGATTAACAAGAAATGCATAGATTTTGGTATATTATTCAATAAATTTCTAAGCGTAGCAAGGGATTCTAAGGAATGCATAACTCTGCAAAATTTCAGTCTATGAATTGCATCATTTGAAAACAAAAGGTCAAATACATTGGGATCAACACATTTAACTTTTCTTTATCAAGATTCCAATTAGCTTAACTTATCTTCATCACATTAACAACTGAAGCCAAGCTACATTGCCATGTCTATCTATATATATATATATATATATATATATATATATATATATATATCACTCAATGAATTTTCATGTGAAATTATTTTAATAAATTAAAACATTGAATTATAAGTAATTATTATATTTAAATCGTGCATGCTGACTTTTAAACATTTTAAACAGAAATAAGTGAGTGATATGGTTGATATTTTGATTAGTTTAAAAGCTATATTATTATTATATGTTAATTTTATGATATTTTAGTAAAGAACAAAAAACATAAATTAATGTGAAGTTTTCTAATTTTCAATTCATTGATAAAGTTTATGAGAAAATCATCTTACTAATGCAAGACATAATATACTTAAATCTCTTAATAACTACTTATAAAAATTGATGTTGAACAATTAAATCATTAAATGATTAAAAATATATTGTACGTTAAAATTAAGGCATTTTGATGGAGTACAAAAAAATAATTGATTAGTTTGAAATTTTCAAGTGTGATATTCATGATATATAATTTTCAATACTATGAATTTTTTTAAGTATTCATCCTATAAAAAGTTATTTGAAAAGCATACAGTATATGGTAATGGGTTTGCAGTTCAATTGGCACTAACTTAGTTTCTAAGATTGGGGTAGATGATATCGGAGGTTCAATCCTCCACAAGGCTATTTATCCCCTCTTTCACACTCATGTTTGCACCTTTTATGTAACAAAAAGAAGATATATAGTATGTATTTTTTTTATTTGGCCATAGATTGCTATAATAAATATATTATAACTCAAGTCTTTAAAAAAAAGCTATTTAAGATGAAATGTTAGAAAGATTCAATATTTTATTTATAAATTGCGTAACTTTTCTTTATAAGATGAAAGAAAAGCTTCATGCATAATATAAAAAATTTTAAAATGATAAATTATTAAATATTAAGAAATATAGTAGACTTTATGATTTCTGAGTAAGTATTTATATATTTTATAAATTTATATTATTATGTTGAATTTGGATAAAGAATAATACTTCGAAAATATGATAAGTAAAATTTTTACTAAACTATCATTTTGATCTTTTAAAGATTCACTTGATATCAATTTGATCCTTCAAAGATATTTGATATCAATTTGATCCTACAAAGACATGTGACATTAAATTAGTCCTCTAAAGATTTAAAGTGATATAAAGATGATCCGTTCGAAAAACTATTTTGAATTATCATTTTGAAAATATTATTTTGACATTACTTTAAATTTTTAGATGACTAATTTGACGTTATATATATTTGAAGGATCAAATTAATGTCAAGTAAATTTTTTAAGAATCAAAATGATAGTTTAATTTATAATTTTTTATAATAAAAACAAATAATACACGAAAACTGTGACACTCAATGCTATTTGGTTAATCGTTTACTTTTGGGCGACCTACCTTCATATCAAATGTCATTAAAATGTGCGTCATTGTTTGAAAAACATTCCAACAAGTCTTGAATGTTAAGGCAATTAGTATTCGGATTCGAATTTTGGAGTAGCACTTTGGATGATTAATTTTTCAAACTGTTTCAGGTTAATGTGGGGTGTGTGCTTTTAAAATTGCTCAAAAAAATCTCGGTTAACGCAAAAGTTAGCTAAAAAATTCCTTATCATACCAAAGAAAAAAAATTGATAAATGTTATTGGAGACTCTTTTTTTGTTGCATTGATATTTATATATGGGATAAATGGAGAATATAGTAAAATTAAGGGAATGAGTTTTCATTAATAGAAATAACATAGAAGAGTCTTCAAATCAGAGTATAAACCATAAATCATAATTATACTTTTAAACAGTAAGAATATTTTCTTTCACACGTTTTTTCAATATTAAAATAGACGTTTCAATAAAACTAGCAGTTTGCTTGCATTTAACCATACAAAGAACATGTTCTTGATATTTTGAGTAGCGAGTTTGAGTAGGGAAGTTTAAGATGTGACAGGGTATCAAAGTCAAGACTTTGTACAGTGATACCTTAAAGATAGAAACATGGTGTTATGTGATTCGTTTTTCTTTCCCCTTCTTGACCACGTAACTTTCTTTTATAGGCTGCATTTTCGAATCTGGAGACCCTTAAGTTAAGCTCAATCAATTTGAATAAAATTTGGGATGATAATCAATATTCTTTTCACAAATTGACAAACTTGATTGTGGAGGAATGTGGTGGCTTAAAGTATTTATTCTCATCTACCATGGTTGGAAGCTTTTTGAACCTTGAACGGCTTGAAATTAGTAGGATGCCATATGATGGAGGGGATAATAGCTACAGAAGGGGGAAACAATGGTGCTGCATCGAAAGAGGTATGGAACCTAAAAATCTTATACCTATGTTCAAATAAATATATATATCATAGTATACATATCACAAATTCTATATTGCAGTGGAAATTAAAAATGATATAATACAAGTTATTTACAATTCCATGAATTGATCATCACAGGTTCGATTCTCCAAATTGGAGACAATCATATTGAAGGACACGGAAAGACTTGAAGACAATATGGCACTCCCAATTTGACAAACTGAAGACGTTGGAAGTCAAAAACTGTGACAAAATTATGGTTGTTTTTCCATCTTCTATAGAGAGAAACATATCAAAATCTTGAGACCTTAGTGGTTACTGATTGTGCATCAATGGAAGTGATATTCGAATTGATTTGCAATGAAGAGAGCAGTAAAGAGGATATAACACAGCTGAAAGAACTTACTCTAGAAGGATTGCCAAAGCTGAAGCAGACATGGAGTAGGGATCCTCAAGGGATTCTTAGTTTTCATAATCTTCAATATGTATTCCTTGAAAATTGTGAAAGCTTGGAATATCTCTTTCCGCTTTCTGTAGCCGCTAGCTGTTTACATCTCAAAAAACTTAGTATAAAATGGTGTGGGTGAAGGAAATTGTTGAAACAAAGAAGGTTCCCTTTATAGAACTGACATATTTGAGTTTAATCAATTAAATTCCTTGGAGCTTTATGATTTACATAAACTCAAGAGGTTATATGTAGGGAATCATGCTTTAGCATGTCCATCTTTGAGGGACATAGATATTATCAATTGTGCAAAATTGAATTTGTTCAAGACACAGTCTATGAGTAGCCAAGGAATGGCTTCGGATTGCAAACTCCAAGTTCCAATCCAAGAATCCCTTTTCATAATTGAACGAGGCATGAGTTCATGTAAAATTCCGTCATTACTAACGCATATGATTTTGCTCCCCTTAGAAATTTCTAGCATTGCCAATTTTAATTATATATCTTGCATGGAAATTTCAAGCGTAAGATGAATATATATAAATATTATCGCTAAAAATTTGAGAGGAAAATATTAGGGACTTGTGTATTGCATCATGGAAAAAATAAACTACGGAAAGTACAACTGTTACACAAGGGTTGCTTTTTTTTTTTTAATAATACAAATATTAACTTTTAATAAATTGTGCTTTTTATGTTTTAGATAATACATAAATTATCAAATTTCCATGAATTTACTTTTGATATGTTATTATATAGTTTTTCTTGTAACTCTGTCGATATGTTTGAATAAATAGGTGGCATTTAGCAACTTCAAACATTTGACCCTATCTGAATACCCCGAGTTGAAAGATTCTGCGGTATGGCCAACTTCCCTCACAATATGTTTTGCAATTTGAAATCTCTGGTGGTGAAGAGATGTGATTTTTTTTTTTTTTTTATCAAATGTACTTTTTTCATCAAATTTACTGCAAATGCTATTCGGGATTGGAGGAGCTAGAAGTCAGAGACAATGATTCATTAGAAATGTTGTTTGATGTGGAAGGTATGAAGCCTAAAGAAAGAAATGTTGGTGAAACAAACTAGTAAATTGAAAAAATTAATTTTTTCTAGATTACCAAACCTGAAGCACAATATGGAACAACAGTACTCAAGAAATTATCAGCTTTGGAAACTTATGCATAGTCGATGTCGTTGAATGCCAACGCTTGGTAAACCTACTTTCATTCTCACTATGCCAAGATCTTGGGAATCTTGAACAGTTTAATATAGAGTCCTGTGCAGTTGAGGAAATTGTTGCAATGGAAGAAGGATCAATAGAACATAGCCTTAATTTTCTTCAATTGACTAAATTGAGACTAATATGTATGATAGAACTCAAGAGTTTCTATCGAGGAAGGCATAATTTAAGCATAGTTGGGAGAAAGACTTTACATTGGATCAACTTGAAATTCAAAAGCTTGAAGATTTAAGTGTTTGGAGTCGTCCTAATTTGATAAGATTGGCACCATTGTCGATATATTTCAAACATTTAACCTGTTTGGTAGTTGAGTACTGCAACGGGTTGATCTATCTGATAACAACCTTAACAGCTAAAAGTTCAATGCAACTCACAACACTGAAAATAAAAAATTGTGAGATGATAGAGGATGCTGTAAAGATTGATGAAGAAGAAGGGGAAGAGATCATATTTGACAACTTGGAATATTTGAGATTCTCTTGTTTGTCTAGTGTGCAAAGCTTCTGTTTTGGAAAAGACACCCTCATATTCCCATCCTTGATAAGATTCGTCATTGAAGGATGCCCTAAAATGAAGATTTTTTCAATGGGAGTCGCAATAGCACCATTCTTGACAGCAGTTGAAGTGGAAAACAGAAAAAAGTAGTGGGGAGATGATCTTAATACTAGTATTGAGCAGCTGTTTGTAGACAAGGTTGCAATATATTTGAAAGGTTAAACCATTGATTTTCCTTAAATTATTGCCACTGTGAAAAATTCTTTAATTATTATTCGTAAAACCACCAAGGCAACACTTTATAATTTTGTTCAAGTGCATGTTTGGATATTGGGTTTAAAATTAATTCTGGAGTAGAGAAATTACATTTCGAGTTTTAAGACCATAGAAGCTAAAGTCTTTAGACTTAAAAATCCCATTTGGTTCTTAGCAAAACTTCATTTCTTTCTTCAGAAACTCTGTTTCTCACTTGGTTATAACCTTACAGACTAAAACCTTAACCTTAAGCTGTGAGGATTCCTCTGCAAACTGTTCACAAGGCACTGAAGTGAGTAATCCGTTGCTTAAGCTCAAAGTGGAGCTACGGATTTTTTATCATTAGCTTTACTTTCTTTGTTCATTTCATTTCCAATTCTATTTGCACTAAAATCTTGTGCTGACTGCATGATGAAATTGCTGACAAATTGAAGTAGACACTCGCAAATGTTTGAGGTAAATTTCAAATTTGATTTGTTGATGAAATTTCTACTAATCAAACGCCTACGGTTTGGTAGTGGAGAAATGGCTATTATGTTGAATATTTTTTTTAGATCAAGAGCAGATAGATCTAATTATAGATTTGATTAATTTAACAATTATGCATTGCAAATTCTCTATCATTGTAAAATATTTGAGAGTATGATAATTTCTCTCTAACTCTCTCTTTTGCATTAGCCACATGACAGTTACCAATTTAGTATATTCCTGATTTTCCTCATAAGGAATTACATTTGCTTTGTTTATGCAAAATGCTCTGTGATCTTTCAACTGATGACGCATATGCAATAAGGAGGTTTATTAAGGGCAGAGTTGAGTTCTGATCTGGTTACGATTATTCTATCAAGATCATCATCGCTTTACATTTTAATGGTGAAGCCTTACAATACATGCAGTATATGAGACTCATGCTGAATCACAACTGATGGAGAGAATTTTGATCAAGACAATAAGTTTCCCTTCTCTGTTTGAACCATTATTTTCTTTCTGTTAGGAAACATTGTTCTTTAGATAGTTTAGTTGTGAAGTCTTCTGTTTGTACCTGATTCGACCTTTTCTCTGTATGTTTCTTCTTCTTTGTCTTGTGTGTGTTTCTCATCCTTAGGTTCTTACTTAAATAAAAATTAAAAAAAAAGTCTAGTCCTTTTGTATTAGTCGAATAACTCAGACTTGATTGATAAATTCTTCACTAGCTTTATTATTATTTCAGAAACCATTTACAATCAAACTATACATATAAATGCAAGTCCAAAAAAAAAACTATACATATAAATGTTGTGACAAATTTTGCATGTGGATGTGTTTTGCATATACTTTAGGCTTATTACTCATAGGTATATTAGACAGTCACATTTACTTCCTCCCTTTGTCTCTTGAATTATTAATTGATTTATAATCCATTTCATATTTGTCAAGTGCATTCTTATGATTAAGTGCCTTTAACCCAAACAGAAAATGAGAAAATAAAACATAGGTGACACTAAACAGAAGTAGAATATCTAAATGTGGATAAATTACCCAGGTCAAAAAAATAAAAAAAATGTGGGTAAATCACCCCGTTGTCTTTGAGATTCATTCTTTTCATATAGACTATATAGTACTGATATTTAATATTCTATATATAACTATATACTTTTAGTTTTCTTTCATGCTTTTAATTTTAATTAATTTCACAAAGTAGTATTTGAGCAGTTTCTTTTTTATTTTTCTCTATATGAAGTAGGTTTAAAAGAAGCAGGTAGCAATGCATAAACAAACGGTCGATTGCATCTTCAACATTTAAGGAACGTAGTTAACATCTTAGTGTGGATGTTTGCAGTATCTCTATGGGTGAGAATGAGGAGGCGGGGACATGGTTCCTGCATTAATGAGAGAGAAAGAGAGGCAAAGTGAAAAAAAGTTGAGTAAAGTAATGTTGGGAAGTAAAAAAAATTAAAAAAATAGTCGTTATTTTTTAATTAAAACTCCAACATATTATTCGTGAATTTGTTACTCTAAACCAAGGTCTACTACTTATTTTTGGGTCCAAAAAGAAAATAATACTTATATTTGTTTGGTTACATTAAGATCTATCAATAATTAGATTTATTATATTTTTTCTAAATTTGAATCATATAAATTTTTTTATAATTTATATTATTAATTATATATATGTATAATTATTTAATTGTTACATTATTTTATTCAATTACTGACTTATTAATTAATTGAAGTGATCAAATGATGACAAAAAGGCCTCACCAACCCCACGTGATATTTTACAAACATTAAATTCAATAAACATAACATTTAAAGGAAGTTGTCGCATCCTCATTGCTTTTAAATTAATAAATTATTTTTTAATCGACCTTCTTAAAACTTTAAGATTATTTATTTTATAAAAATGCTGACTAAAGTGTCTTGGACGTTTCGGCAAGTGGGATGCAAGTTGTGCCTTTCCTTTAGCATATATTATTTACTACGTACGGCCTCTTGCAACTTAGGATTCCCCATTTATTCTCATTCTTGAAACCCATCTGAAACGGATTTAAGAAACAAAAAAGGAAAAGCAAAGGTGCCGGTTTGCAGTTCCAGATTGATTGTCTTTCTGGTTTCATTCCTCAAGTTTTCCTCTCAGATTTCTTGTTTTGATTCCTAGTTAAATTTGTTATTTTTCCGCTCATACAGCAAAAAAAAAAAGGAAAATAAAAAAACTAGAACCGGAAGAAGAGAAAATATTGTGAATTTGATGTAGGAGATTGTTCGGCTCATCTAAAATGTTCTTGATTTTTGGCGTAATCTTAAAAGTTTTCGTCTTCTGGTGGATTATAACATTGATTTTGAAACTCATCTGCCCAACTATGCTTGTTAATCAAGTCAGGTAAACAAAATGCACAAAATTCAAAATAGCATCACCCAGTCAAGCATCACCTTCTCAAGCAAATTATCAAATAGCATATGTACAGCTGAGATATTAAAATGGTATAAGAATCCAAACGACAAACTTGAATTTCCAGCTGATCCAAAAATAATCATCCTATTTGGGTGTTTGGTTGCCGGGAAAGAGTAAAAATGCTTGAATCTTACCTTTGAGCTCTTTTTCTTTTCTAGCGTCTGTTGTGAGATTTCTGGTGCCTCTGTATTCTCTCGGTGCTCTTTCTCAAGTTCTCTGTATAGGTTTTCTCTCCTTTCTTATTTATAAATTTAGGACTTTCTATTAAATTTTTGATCAGATTTTTCTTTCCATCAATTTCGGTTTATAATCCCCAAAGTCAATCAACATTAAATCTATAAAATTAATCAATTCAATCAACATTAGCTCTTCACAATTTAAATTTAAATTTGAATTTTAGAATTAATTCAAATTATTAAATTTTTTTTTATCTTAAAAATTTGGACTTGAACTTTATTAGACTGGACATATTAAATTATTTTAAAAATAAGATTAAATCAGTCAGGTCTCCAAAACTACGAACCTAAGTTAATAATTTTTTTATTTTTATTGTTTTAAATAAATTTATTGGTTTAGACAAAATGGTTAGAAATTCAAACTTTGCTATTTTCACAACAGGCACACCTTATACTTGAGCTTGTGGTTTGAACTGAATTTTGCTTCTAAAATGGAGAATAGTGGTTGATAAAAAAATTTAATGGTTTAACTTATTATAAAATACAAATACTTGTTAGTAATTATCTTTTTTAATTCGTGAATTTTTTTAAAAAAATTTTATGAATGATAATTATTTGCATATGCTATTTTTTAAAATGTAAGATTCACTTTAGAGAAGTATGATAATGGTCAAGCTGCTAGTAGAGGTGAGAACTTGACAACATTGCTGGGTGGCTTCGCACTTCGTAAGGGAAGGATGGCGTGGGAAGAGTCTCTCACATGCTAAAGTCTATTGGAAGTGAGGAAAAAGAGAACTCCCGGAGTTACTTTATTAAGGGTTGGTTTGGTAAGTTGAACAGAAAATTAATCTCATACAAATTTATTCTCATCTTTATCTTTATACTCAACATACACTGAGAATAAAAGACTAGTCAATTGAAAAAAGTAACATACTAAGGAAAGGAGATGAGAGAGCGGGGTATTTACAATGAATATTAATTATTTTAAATAATTTTTTAATAAAAATAAATTAATTTGATTTTAATTCATAATTATTTAACTATTTATTAGTACATTATTTAAAGAACTTGATTTTTAAATAATTGTTGTAACAATTATTTTTGATGTGATAATGTACAATTGAATAATAAACTAAATTTTTTTATATTGATAATAAATTAAATTTATAATAAAATATTATATTATAATGTTAAATTAAAGTTTAAAGAGCACTGTCATATAAATTAAAGTAAGAAAGTGCATGAAATTAATAAATAAATAATTTTTTATATTATCATCTAACTATATATTAATATATTATTAATAAAATTTAATTTTTAAATAATTATTATCATAGTAATATAAAAAGTTTTTTACAATATTTAGGGATCAAAATTAACTTTCTAATAAATAATAGAATAAAATGAATTTGGCATTTTTTCCATCGTTACCATTATTAAGTTGTGGCTTTCCTATTTTCATTGCGTGTGCAATTATTTATATTGCTTAGAAGGTGATTTTTACGGGACACGGTGAATTTGTAGTGTGTAATTATACTGTTTAATATTTATCATTGATTTTGGTTATGAATATGTATACAGTTAAAATGATTTTGATTGAATAAATTAAAATTATTTTATATCTTTTTTTTTCTTTGGTGTAGTTATATCTTTTTATTTAATTAAAGTATTTCCCTTCAGTAAGAATAAATTAAAATTAAAGCTATATCTTTACTCAGCATACTGAAGATACTGTGATATTCTCTTGGCCTCTCCATTGTCGTCATTTACCTCTCCCTTGCAGACAAACACCCGACAGTTATTAACCAATATTTCTTATGTCTGAGTATCGTAACTAGCAACAAAGTACTCAATATGATTTTCTCCAGCAGTGTAATTGTTCAAGTGTTACGCAGTTGCAACACGCAACACCTTGCCTTTGTTCGCAATTATGAACATAGTTGAGTAATTTAACGATATTTCTTTACAAACACAATGCTAATCAAAACTCTTGAAGAAACGTCTTATATGGGGGGTGTTATGTATCTTCAACTGGGTCAACAAATATAAAAATATAGTAGGCGGAAACCTGTCCTACAGTGATGAAAAGGGTTTATCCAGGGATGAAAACTACAAATTTTTAAAGACCATTTCTTATAATTTTCTCAGAAATTACAGAAAAAAAAGAGATGAAAGTAGAAAGTGAAAAGGGAAAAGG
>NSJW01000874.1:0-35222 GCA_019955255.1 Castanospermum australe | reverse complement strand
AGGCAGGTCATTCTTTTAGATTTATGGGAGTTATAGCGTAGCTAGTGAGTGAACAATGAGGCTATGCTTTCTACAAGGCACTGTAAGCTCATGGTCAATCCATTCATCGGAAGGAAAGAGGAGACGGGGACGGGTGTAATCTTCACTCACCGAAGATTATTCTCTTCACATAGATCTCGGGATACGAGACCTTCCTTCAACTACGAACTAAGCCTTGAAAGTTGAAAGAAAGGAGTAGTGAAATGAAAGAAGAAGGGAATTCCTGTATGGATAGTCCCATCCCAATCCAATACGAAAACGAGTAATGAGCCCCTTTATGTTGTGGGCAGCAGAGATTAGATTCTTATTCTTCTCTTTGTATTTGAGGTGCCTTTTTCTTTTTAAAAACTAAGGCATTATTCACTATCTTTCGTGGCAGGACAAGCGCTCGGGTATCATGCCTCATGGCCTTTCTTTGCCCTATCTCACCCTTGGTGTGGTGGTGTGCAGAAGAGGTCCTGGTAAGGTAAGATATTAATTAACAAGGTACGTAATACAATACTAATACTCGGTGATGACATTGTTATCGCCGATCGGGAAGTAGGTCTATGACCGCAATCTTGGTCATTTTTTAGTAACTATAAGTTACCAAAAATCCTCTCTTTTCTTTATTTCTGAGACTGGTTCAGCCGAATTAGCTAAGCGATCCCGAGTCCGGGGTTTGAGAGTGGACCTTATCCTATCTCAATCAATAACTTGATGAATTATCATCATCCTTGTGGATTGTTTGCAGTCCACATGAAATATTCCTGCTAAAGGTTTTCCACCTTAGCTAGGATAGGTGGTGGCAGATATAGAGTTATTACAAAATAAGATCATACCCAAGCGCACTTTGAGCGCGTTTTTAGTCTATGGACCCAGTGTAGGCTTGCTTCGCATAGGCTACACAAGCCAGGCAAAGGGTAATTTCTTTCTTTTCTTTTAGGACAGATCCCAGGGCGTAACTGCTATTTCACCGCTTAGCCTTAGCGACCTCATGGTTTTCGGTGAAAAAGAATAGGTTGTTTTAAGGTCTTAGTTCAAACAAATGGGAGCTCTTCTTAGCTCTCAAGCGAGGAAAGGGTAACTTGTTGTGAGTGAAGAATCCCGTTATCGAATTCGCGGATTTCCTTTGAAGGAAGCAGGCGCAAGGGCACCCCACCTTGGTTGGGGCAAAGGGCAAAGGAAGACTAAAAAGCGCTTCTAGACTCTAATGAAACAAAGAAATAGAGTATATATAGCTCTGTGATATCCCAACGGTTGACCCGTTCGGAAGTGGACCCACCGCGGTCTTCTAACCCAATCCACAAGGAAAGGGTGACCATTCAGCAAGGCCTCAACTGCCTCTGAGAACCGTCGGCCAAAACACTCAAAGTAAGTCAGGTTTTGCAAACCAATTTTAACTCACTCTCTGTTAAATTGTTTTATTGATAACCATAAAAAAGCTTAATGGCCAAAAAGCATAGATTATCATCTTTCCTAATACTATTCTTTATTGAATGTTAGGAGTTTAGAAGCAATCTAGATCCCACAATCTACGGTGATCAAACAGTGAGATAACCTCAGAAGACCTAGATCTTGATGGGTACACACTGGATGAGGTATATAAATATGTTTTGTGTCTGATAGTAAATAAAATGCCATATCGAAAGAATTTCTTCTATAGCTTTGCACATAATTAAAACCCAATTTCCTATGATGATCTGGTGACGTGAAACAAAGTAACTAAAGTTGTTTTTATGGAACAGGCACTTGCTAGTCGAAGATTATTCACATTAGATTACCATGACACATTCATGCCACATCTAAGACGAATAAACCAATTACCTTCTGCCAAGGCTTATGCCACAAGGACGATTCTTTTTCTGAAAGACAATGGGACTTTAAAGCCAGTGGCCATTGAATTGAGTTTGCCACATCCTGATGGAGATCATTTTTGGGGCCGTTAGTCAAGTCATCCTACCTGCAAAAGAAGGTGTTGAAAGTACAATTTGGCTACTGGCCAAAGCTTATGTAGTCGTAAATGACTCTTGCTTTCATCAACTCATGAGCCATTGGTATAAATTTTGTCGTTGCAATCAACATAAACAAATTCAACCTATGCATCTATGAAGTATAATGATGAGAAGTGATTGTCATACTTTTTTCTTGTGTTCATTAGGTTAAATACTCATGCAGTGATGGAGCCATTCATCATAGCAGCAAACCGGCAGCTCAGTGTGCTTCACCCAATTTATAAACTTCTATCTCCTCACTATCGTGACACCATGAACATCAACGCACTTGCCCGGCAAACTCTAATTAACGCAGATGGCATTATAGAGCAAACATTTTTGCCCGCAAAGTATGCTGTGGAGATGTCTTCAGCGGTTTATAAGAATAGGGTTTTCCCTGAGCAAGCACTACCTGCTGATCTTATCAAGAGGTAATCTCAATCAATATAGACCACTAAAAAAATGAAACTTAGATTGTCAATTATATATTAGGCATCAAAGGGGGATAAAGGTTCGAAATATATAGTGTTTTATTATAGAAACATGAATTTGTCCAAATCAGGAACCGCTAAAACATAATGATGCCATAAAGTAGAAGTGACTTTTGATCTTAGTAATTAACATGTAAGTATTTTGCTTGATTTAGAGGAGTGGCAGTTGAGGATCCATCTTCCCCACATGGCCTTCGTCTTCTGATAGAGGACTATCCTTATGCTGTTGATGGACTAGAGATATGGGCCGCCATTAAGTCATGGGTTCAAGAGTATGTCTCCTTGTACTACACTACAGATGCTGCTGTTAAAGGTGACTCTGAACTCCAACATTGGTGGAAAGAAGTTGTAGAGGTGGGTCATGGTGATTTGAAAGATAAGCCATGGTGGCCTAAGTTGCATACTCTTGAAGAGCTAATTGAATCTTGCACAATTATCATATGGACTGGTTCAGCCCTGCATGCAGCTGTTAATTTTGGACAGTATCCATACGGAGGTTTTATTCTGAACCGCCCAACTCTTACTAGAAGATTGCTTCCTGAGAAAGGGACTCCACAATATGAAGAGATGGTGAAGAGCCCTCAGAAGGCTTACTTGAGAACAATTACACCAAAAGCATCAGACTCTTGTTGACCTTTCGGTGATAGAGATCTTGTCAAGGCATGCTTCTGATGAGGTTTACCTTGGGAAGAGGGACAATCCACATTGGACCTCTGATCCAAGGGCATTGCAGGCCTTTCAAAAGTTTGGAAACAAGCTGGCAGAAATTGAGGCAAAATTCGCAGGGAAGAACAAGGATCCGAATCTGAAAAACCGAGTTGGGCCGGTTCAGTTGCCATACACTCTGCCTTCATCCTACCAGTGAGGAAGGGATGACTTTCAGAGGAATTCCCAACAGCATCTCCATCTAAAGGAGCGTGTGGTTTCGTTATTTACTACTGTACCTTTCAATAAAGTGACGAAGATGCAAGAATAGGAATCCACATCCTTCGTCTTATCTATGTATAATTATCATGTGTATGTTTAAGTGCTGTATTTGAATCCTCGCTGGTTCTGGTTTGCAAATAATAAGAGCACTATCAGTTTGTTTTCAGTTCCTGTCATGTTTTTATAGGAGCCGTTGCGTTTATAATTTTTCTTTGAGAAAATCCCAACCAATGAATTGAAATCCAAATCTCGGAATTTGATTACTGCACTGAACCATTACACAGTGTAGGAGAATATATGCTTTAGTCAAATTTTACAGTGTTAAATATACCTTGCCTCATAAAAACTATATACAATAAAAAAAATTATATGAATCAGTGAATTATAACGTTTCATCAAATGAAAGTCAATTAATCAGTTCATAACACTTCTGATGAATACGCAACAAGTTTGATAGGGTCTTATGGAAATATCAACGAATATGAAAATCTCACTAAAGTAATCAATAATGATTGCAAACGTAATTTCTTTCGAGCCAAATATATATATATATATATATATATATATATGTGTGTGTGTGTGTGTGTGTGTGTGTGTGTGTGTGTGTGTGTGTGTGTGTGTGTGTGTGTGTGTGTGTGTGTGTGTGTGTGTGTGTGTGTGCAAATCTAGTAAGAGGAGTATTTATTATAAGAAGTAAGAAGAGTAAATGTTAACTGTTAATATTAGAACAAAAAATTATATAACTCTTTTAAGTGGTCATGTGAGTATCAAAATAAGATCTAATCTTAATTATTTATGCATGATTTAATGGTTAAGATTTACTTTTATCACATTTTTATAATAAAAAAATACTCTCACTCGATACATTCCTTCATATACATACATATATATATATATATATATATATATATATATATATATGAAAAAAATGAACTGTTACTCTTAGCATCACATAAATACCATTTATTTAAATCTATTATATTCTTACAAAAAAAAAATCCCCTATGTCTAAATTTAATTTTTAGCATATACTCACGTCTATAAAAATTTTTCATATCAAATAAAAATGTAAAAACAAGAGAAAAAAATCGAAAATAATTAAAAACAAAATAACTTTAAATTTGAATTAATTATGAAGTAAAATTATATGAATTGAGGCTTGGTAGTTAATAAGTAGAAAAGGAAAAAAGTTTAGGCAAGGTATCCCCATGGCTGCTCCACCCTATAAATAAGGAGAGGCGCCGCCCGTGCTTTCAGGTAGATTCTTTCTAATTTAGCAGAAAAGGTGGTTGTCTGTAGCTGGAAGATGATCCAAGCTGCTTCAAAATCACAATTCAGGGCAATACTGTGGCTAATAGCAATTGCTACTGTGAGTGAGGTAGAGAGTTTGTCCTATACATTGGAGTATATGTATATATAACTATATATATATGTAATCTGGCGCAATTGGGGGTTGAATAAATAAATAGTACATTAGCAACATTTTTGTTTACATCTGTTCACTGTTAGGCCAAGTGGCGCTTTGTGCGAGTATGAAGGTCAGAACGTGTCGTAGTAACAACATGCATGTACCTAGCAATATATGTATATAGGCAGTAGCAGTAACAGAAAAAAAGAACACGTATGTAGGTTTATGATGAGTTAGGTAACGCGCGAATCCTCCAATTTTGATCAAATTTAATTTATAATTAACGAATTAGATTTAGTTCACATATTATATTAAATTTAAAAATTCTAAATCTAATAATGATATATTGAATTATGTATTAAAAAAATTTTAACTCATTCAACTCAATCTAACACATCTTTTTTTAATTAAAAATTATGTTATTTTTTAATATTAAATATACTAAACTTAATGTTTCTTATTTTTTTATTTTTTTTAAATCTTATATAACTTATTGTATTAATTTGACTGTTGAGACTTGTATTAATACTTTTTATATTTAAAATTAAGATTTGTTATCTTATATTTATGACTTGTGACTTATTATATTTAATTTTTAATTTATTTAAAACTTTGTATGTCATCTTTTATTGAGACTTATTAAGTTATTTATTATAATGTGTGATAAATTTTTAATTTCATATTAATTTTGATACTTATTTTAGTAGATAAAACTATTTTTAATGTATGTTAAATTCACGAGTTCAACCCAACCCAACTCACTCATATACGGGTTAGATTAGTTAGAGTTTTAAAAAAAAGATCTCTAACCCAATCCACTGCTAAGATGAGTAAGATGAGTGCGTTGGGCACAAAAGCACCTCAAACCCAATTTAACCTAACTTATAAACACTCCTATCGTACGTACTGTCCTTCTCAAACCAATATGGTTGAGTTTTTTTCCTTAAAAAAAAATAAAATCGTGGTTGATTTTAATTGCTACGAAGCGAAACACTTCCTTCCACATTTAGGTTCTCGCTTCTACTAATTTTTTTTAATTGATAAAAAGTACAAATTTTCGCCAGGACATTTGACGTGCCCTCATTTTTAGTGTTATTATCATTCATTTTAAGGGTACACATAAATTAACTTGCGGATATGGATTTCGATTTCTTTTTTTATTTTTAGGATCAAAGATTATTATCACCAAATATTTTTTTAAAAAATATCATAACTAATTTATCATATATATATATACTATATATGAAATTATTTTATAATTATCATGAGATGAATTACTCAATATTATTTTAAATTAAATACAACATCATCAAATACAATTTATTAGTTATTATTCTCATGCGACAACAAAATTTATACATATTTTAGATTATTTAAAATATTATTTAAAATAATTTTATTTTTTTTCACAAGAAATAGTTTCATTTCCTGAAAAGGTAAAATATTTTTGTTGGACTATCTGCAGGAATTCTCTCCCCACAAACAGTCTCCGCTTCCACAGGGGTCTTGCCCTTACTGATGTATACGTGCATGAGGTGCAACAATAGCCCAGAAACTCTGCTGCATCGTCTCCGTGATTGCCCAAGCTCCTCGAAAATTTGGGAGACCTTGAATTTGCTCCACGATATCTCTGCTATGGGAAACAATCCTGCTGACTGGATGAGGGTGATCATTGACAGGAAGGATAGGAATATTCTGATCTCCATGATTTGGAGCATTTGGGGGTCCAGAAATGCATTCATTTTTAACTCTGAACAACACTCCAAGGATACTGTCATTCGTAATGCTTTGTCCTGACTGATACTTGGGAACATGCCTTTACTTCCCCAGTGATCACTCATACAACTCCCAGACTAGTTCGTTGGACAATGCCCCGCGATAACTAGGTGAAGCTAAACGTAGATGGCAGTGCATTGGGAAATCCCGGCCCTGCCGGCTTCGGAGGCGTCATTCGTCGAGATGTGGCCCTTGGATCATTGGTTTCTCTGGTTCAGTTGGAGTTACCTGTAATCTCTATGTAGAACTTGCTGCCTTATACCATGGACATGGACTACATGTCTACTGGACTTCGGAGAATAGAGTTAGCATCTGATTCAAAAGAAGCAATTTGGTTGGTGCAGGCATCTGACATCGATTTTCATCAGTATGGAAGCTTGATTGGTGCCATACGAGATATGTTAGCTCAAGACTGGAATGTCATTCAACTCACCATCTCGGCGAATCCAACCAATGTGCAGACTATATGGCCAAATAGGGTTACCATTCCATGGACACTTTCCGTCTTTGGATTAAGCCTCCTAGCGGTATCACTAATCTCTTGCTTGCAGATGAGATAGGACTGTCCTTTGTTAGATTCTAGTCTTTTCTTTTATCTTTCTTTAGCACCCAAACAAAACAAAAAAGATTGTATTAATCTTCATTGTATTTCTCTTAAAAAAGAATTTGACAAAAAACTTGGAAATGAAAATAATAATTTTATTTAGATGGTGTTAACATTCAATATACTTAATTATTTCGGAATTATGAGAGAAAATTTGAGAGTTTAGGAGATTGAGATATCATAATAGTAATTTCATATGAATTAGATTAATATTTATTATACTTTATCTAATAACATTTAAATCAAATTTACTATATGTATAGATTTTAATAAAAAAAAATACCATTATGAATTATAAATTAAAATATCGTGTGATTCAAATATTTTAAGTAAAAACAATTAACACCACTATCACGATAGATATCATAATTTATTTATATGAATTAAATGATAAATGTCAAAAAAAATAGAAAATTATTTTAAAAAATAATAAGAAGTTATAAAACCTGAGCAGTATAAATTTGAGTAGAAAACAACCGAAACTTAGAATAAATTCAGATATTATTGGAAACTTATCGAAGGATGGTTAGGTTAAAAAAAAAACTGATTTATCTAAACATTTAGTGGTGATCTGCTAGAAGAGAGAAGAAAAAGCAAAAAAGAAAGAAACAAAAGCTTTGAGAAAACCGAACGCTTATTTATTTTTAGTAAACAAAACCGAACCCTTAATCCATACGAGTTTCTTTCCGTTTTTAACCCATTTTTTTTATATTTGTTGATAGAAACTTGGTAAAAATAAATTACTCTAATGTCTAGACTATTTAAAATGTAATATATTATTTGTACCCAAAAAATGTAATATATTATTAAATTATTATTTCTTTTATTTATACTTACTATTATAAAGGAGATTCTCCTCTTTAGTATCAAAATTTTAATTTTCCAAAAATTCATTAATAATTAACTGAATACAAATAGAAAATGAGTAAAATTATAAATATAAATACTACATTCTATAATTACAATTAATTTTAAATTATTTTCTTTTTACATATACTATTATAACTTATTTTAAATATATGTTACTTTTTTATAAAAATATATTTATTTAATTAATTGATTTATAATTATAATAAAAAAAAGTGGTTAAAATTGTAAATACAAACACTATATTTTATAGTTACAACTAATTTTAAATACAGAGAATTATTTTCTTTTTACATATACTATTATAATCGATTTCAAATATATTTTATTTTTTTACAAAAATATGTTTATTTAAATAATTAATTTATAATTATAATAAAATTATAATTACTTAATTTATAAAATATTTATATAAACAAAAATTAAAAAAGAATATAGATTAACTGACACGATAGCGCGCCCTCTCAATATGTGAATAGTCTTTATAGGCTTGCAACATGGCTTATCTATATAAAAATTAAAAAAAAAAAAACCTTGTAAGTGCTGTTGCCCCGTAGGTTAAATTCAGGACGTAACTCTTTTTCATCAAACATAAAACTAATGTGCCTTTCTTTTACCAAGTCATGTGTCTGCTTCTCTAAAAGACTAACTTTTGATGCATGTCTTCTGTATATGTGAAGTTTAATACTTAATTATATGTTGAGATTTTATCCAAAATTATTTAAAAAAATTTATTACAACAGTATCAATATTAATAATAGTAATTTATACTTATATTTAATATATATTTAAATTAATTTATTTTATAATAAAAACGATTTACATGGCCGAAAGGCCCATCTCAAAGTAATTTAATAGGTCACAATATAAGGCCTGATTCAATTTGGGCTTCTTCAAAACAGCTTGATCTTAATGTATGTTTTTTATTTTAGAATATAAAATATTCATATACAAATTTTCTACGATAAACTAAAATTTAAACTTCTCCACCACTTGTATATGGCACATTCCTTGTTCACATACAAGTTTTCTACGATAAACAAAATTAAACTTTTATTCATTTTGATTTGTTTGATTCAGACTTTATACATTGGAGGTTTGTATAGAAAAGACTTATTATAATGAATTATAAAATTTATTAATTATATTTAAAATTATATATCTTTATTTCTCTTACAAGATATTTTTATTATTTAATGATTGAAGACAATTTATATTTTTACCATATATACTACAGTAATATTGATACACATTATTTAATATTAACACTTTGATAGATACTGTCGTATTTTTTAATTCGTATTTTTTAATTTTTATTTATATAATTGTTTTATAAATTAATTATAATTTATTTAAATTAAAATTAGTTAAATACAAATAATTTTATAAAAAAATAAAATATATTTAATATCAGTTATAATAGCATATATAAAAAAACTATTAATATTTGAAAGTAGTTATACTTATAAAATATAATTATCAAAAAATATTTATGTTTACAATTTTATCATTTTTTTATTTGTAATTAATGAATTATCAATGGTTTTTTAAAAAAAAGAAAATTAGATATCGAAATATTAAATCTCCTTTATATATAATATAGATATAGATACATAACTATTAGAAATGGCATTAAGGTAGGTAAAGATAAGTTTTTGTACAACTCGACTCCACCAACCCCTCTCAAAGTGCAACATATTTTGCCTCTACTTGCCTCACAGATTTTGGTTCCCAAAACTCGAACTCACCCCGTGAATATATTTGAAATGAACACCTTACTTTTTTCATCCTGTATTCATAAATATTTTAAATAAATTTATACAATAATAATCATAATCTTAAAAATCAATCATTATTTCATATAAATAAAAAAATTTGTTTAAAGAAATATATTTTTATTACTTTTATTTATAATTTAAATAAATAAACTAATATAATAATATATATATTTTAAATATAAAATTAATTTAAATTAAGGATACAAGACAAAGCCACATAAATCATTCTCAACTTGTACTTACATTATCTTATAAGAAAATATAATCCTAACCTGTTTCGTACTTTACAAGTGAGGTTAAGTAAATATAAAGAATTTGACTATTTTAAAGTGAATTTCTGCTTTTAAAAAGTAAAGTTGATGATAAAAGTATAAATTACTATCCCTAATAATTGTACAAGGGTTTTGCAATACATATAATAATCGCTACTCCCTTTAGAGTAATTAAAGTAATATTAACTGCGCCTCCAAGGTGGGGCGGGCGAGTCAGGAATAAATTACCATCTCTAGTAACTGTACAACCTATATGTTGTCAATTTCACATTAAATACAATAATCACATGTCCCTTTAGACAGTTGCGAAGCCTGGAAGTAAGAACACCCAAATATATTTAAAATTTTAAACATACATAATAAAAAAATTAATCACAAAATTAATAATATGGTAATATCAATTTATTAAAAACATCTTAACTTATATAAGAATTAAAAATAATTAATTATTATATTGTAATTGAAATAAGTACTTGCTATAAAAAATTTTTATAATCTTAGCATAAATACAATTAAAAAAATAAATTAACTATTAAATTAAAGTTATTATATACCATCAATTTTAACTAAATTTAAAGGAATAAGCTATTGATACATCAAAAATTGAAAAAATGAGCTATTAACATATCCTATAAAATAACCAAATACGAAAAGAAAAAAAAGAAATATATTGTATGAAAGAGAAAAGGAAAAAAGTTATTAAAATATCTTATCGCATATAAATTAAAATTGAAACACAATTATAACAAATAGAGATATGCATTTACTTTGTTTGATAAAACTGTAAGCTGATGATTGAGAATTTTAAAGAACTATCAATCCCAATTAAAATTCAAGAAGGAGAAAGAGTGAAAACTATTAATATGATAATAAGTGAGATGAGATAATAAGAAAGTCTTATAAGCTATAGATAACCTCAATGGGAGGGAGAAGAAAAAAAAGATTGAGAGAAACAAGTAGGATGTGTAAATATAATTTTAATAAGTTTAAGTAGAAAGAGACTCAACTAATCTTTAAATACAATCAACAAAGTATAATGTTAATGGAGTCACATTTTATTTGTTGGTAAATAGTGAGGTCACATTTTAACTTATAGAGTGAGTATTGTGTCAGTAAAATCATTATTTTAACTATTTTTTTCAAGTCAATGTGGGTACATACATGCCCACCCTAAAATATATGTGGCTCCGCCACTGCCTTTAGAGTAATTGAAGCAATGCTTATGCCATTTCAAAATAAATGTTGTTTTAGTGAAAATTTCTTAGTCTATATTAAGTACCTTTCTCAAATACCAAATCAACAGTAATTGTTTATTTTTCAATTCTACCCTTGTGATAGTGGTGTGTAGCAATTAATAGAATAAATCAGATATTAATAAGATAGTGTGAGATAGTGGTATAAAATAATTAATTGTTATAAATTAAGTCAAGGTAGTTTAATAAAAAATTTAAATAATTAAAACTTATCTTTGTGTCTAAAGTATAACACAAGTAGTTAACACTATGTAAATATATAGTTAATTTAGTTTGATAAGTGGTTAAATAACTTCCGTGATGTTTTGAAATGTCACGTGATGAAAGTGTAGCACAAGTGGTTAACAATATATAAATATATAATTAATTTAGTATGACAAGTGGTTAAATAACTTTAATGATGTTTTAAAATATTATGTGTTGAAAATGTAACATAAATGATTAATAATGTATAAATATATGGTTAATTTAATATAATAATTGGTTAAATAACTCTATTATATTTTTAAATATTATGTGTTGAAAGTATAATATAAATAATTAATAATATATAAATATGTAATTAATTTAATATAATAGGTAATTAAATGAATGAGTAGAAGGAAAAAGTGAAAAGAAATTTGGTGATATGATATTTAAAATCAAATTTAATGTACACTAATATAACTTGGTGGAAGAAAAATAATGAAGTTGCTTTTGACGTGCAAATAACAAAATTGATAAAATAATGAAAAAGTTGGGTGAATTCTTGAGTCACTACACTGGTCAACGCAAACACATTTATTGATATCTGTCGCACAGCCACAAAAAGAAGCATGCGATTCAGAGACTCACTCGAGAATGATGATGGGTACCAAGATCATGACATATTCTTGATCCTCCACACACGAAGAGATAAATTTATCACTAAATAAAATGACTTTTTAAATACATAATAACCACACGTGTAGCCTTTGTTTGGATGAGGAGAAAAAATAGAAGGATAAAAAATAAAAAAAAATAAAGAGAAGAGAAAATGAAAAGAAAATTATATTCTCTCTCCTAACAGCTGGATGAAGAGAAAAATGAGAGAAAAAAAATAAAAAATATTTTTTTTGTTTAGCTGTGTAGAAAAATAATAAAAAAGAAAATGTAATTATATCAAATGACTTATACACTCTTATAATATAAAAAATATAAGTATTTATTATTTTTTATTTTATACATGTCTAACACACTTTTTATAATGTTATTTGTTTTTAATTTAGGTGTATTGAATAATTCAATTATTATAAAATATGAGAATTTAGTTTACTTCTTATGTTATTTGTTTTTTTGTCAAAAGTTTTGTCAATAAAATTTTAATTAAGTTATTTTAAATATAAAATAAGTTAATTTAAATACAAACTTAGTTATAAGTTAAGATTTTATTCAAAATTATTTAAAAAATTTTAATTACAACATATCGATGATTCAATATTAATAATAGTTGTTTGCACTCATTTTTAATTGGTTCCTTTCATGTTTAAAATTCCAAGTCCCAACTCCCAACTTCGGGAGTTCCAACCATGAGCAAAACGAAATCAAGTCCTCAAACTAACTCTCATGTTCATGATCCCATTCTTTTACTTTAGGACTCGTGGTACTCCAAATGCGTTCACCATCATGTTCAATTAATCATATGCCTTGTTCGAATAAATAAATTAAATAAATATTTATTTAAATTAAAAATTATGAAATCAATTCTATTATTAAAATGTAATAGCACTTATATAAAAATAAAATTTTAATAATTTATTAAAATTAATCTGGCGTGTTTGCTTCAAATTTTTTTCCACTACAACGTGCATCTGGGGTGAAAACAAATGGGCCTAATCCAAGACTACAAACCCGTTACCATCGTAGTCATAGTTTCTTTAACGTTCATACACGGGTTGGTTGGATTACACAACCCAAAAGGCCCTCTCAAAATAATTAATGGATCATACTATAAGGCCTGATTCGATTTGGACTTCTTCAAAATTAATATAGCGTGTTTGCCTCAGAATTTTTTCCACTGCAATGTGCATTTGGGTAAAAAGAAATGGGCCTAATCCAAGACCACTAACCCGTTACCATCGTAGTCATAGTTTCTTTGGCGTTCATACACGGGTTGGTTGGATTACACAACCCAAAAGGCCCATCTCAAAATAATTAATGGGTCATACTATAAGGCCTAATTTGATTTGGGCTTCTTGAAAACAGCTTAACCCAAATGTAATTTATATTTTAATAATTTATAATATCAATTATATAACAGCTAATTTACTTCCTTTTTAATTTGAGAACTACTTACTTAACATAATTTAAAAATGACTTTTGGTACATGACTGAAATTTGAATACAGTAATATCCTCAAAAATAAACTTCTATAAAATTTTACCTTCAAAATTCGAAAAAGCTTTTTTTTATTTTTTATAAAAATGCATGCTTGGGTCTACTAAACAAATTTCAAGCACGGGTTTAGACATACAATCATTGGAGGCTCGAGATTGAATTTTATGAACACAAAATCAACTGTCACACAACCCAAAAGATATTTACATAATAGAAAAAGAATTACACTTCTAAGTATAAAAATTATAATTTAATTTGTATTAACCGCATCTCATGAAAAGGGCCTTAGTTAAATTATACATATAAGACAATTCAAATGAATCAAACCTTATAAAGATAATCTTAGTTTACATCACAAAATCAACCCTTACACATGTAAGTAAAGCTCACTGTGCTTCGTTACGGAGAAGTTGCAGCACATGACCAATTAATCAATTTATACTAAAAAAAAGACGCTAATAGTCAAAATGAATTAACATTGTTATTGATGTTGATGAATGAGTAATCTCTATTATTTTATCTTATCCAACAATCATTCTTGAAATTTCAGTAAAAAAAATTTTCTTACAAAGCACTACTCGAAATAAAATTGTGATTAGTTAATTAATTAGAGTCTTTAACAAGCAAATGGCTTCCTAAAAATTGTTTCCCTCGCCATGAGAGTTGGGATTGATGGGCTTCCATATATCATATAGTTTCTTTGTTTCTTGAGTTTTCTTTTCATTTGTGGGCTTTGGCCATTTCTTTTGTAACCCCAAAAATAACTGAAAGGAGGAATTGAAGTTGCCAAGAAGTTTTGTCGTTGTCATGTTTCCTAATTATGGTAGAACTAATCATGATTTCCGAAATTGTCCAACAAAAAGAAAAATATTTAAGTATTGCCTTCTCAATCTCCTAATAAGTAAGTACCCTAACTCTAATTGGTATCATTTTTTTCTCTCTAGTTGATGTTTACATATACAACTGTATTGACTACTTTAATACTTCATGTGTTTTTTCCCCGTATTTTAACAAGATGACAAAGGATTGGAGAAAGATGTCTTGAAAGAGGATTTGGATTGGTGAATGACAAAGCATAAGCAATGAAGACTTGTCACTAATGTGTTGTGCTTGATTTTGTTTTTGTCTTTGTCTTTTTTTTTTTTTTATCAATGTCTTAGATGAATGACAATGTAATGGACATTGCAACCCAGTAATCTTAATAATATTTAAATTGATATTTTTTTTGCTCTCTCCATTTGAAAAAGAAAGGTTAATGAATTAGTTACAATTGTTGTCTTGCCCATATTATTTTCCACTTCTGAATTGGTTAAAGCACCCATGTTGAGTACAAGATATTATTATGAGTCCTAATTTAGTCTGGCATCGCTTAAAATGAGTATATTATTGAGTAATATTCATATTACAATTTCACTCAAAAAAATTCATCGTTTCAAATATGGATTGAGATAAAATATACTTATTCAATATCCTTTTCAAAGCAAAATCCAGTGGGTCCAAAACAATGCCGGCTGTGTGCACTTCACACACAATGCATAACCCCACCTCTACATAAACCCTCTTAATAAGTCATGGCCAGTATAGTCTTGCAAAAACAACATGACCGTGCATTTCATCGATGGAGACCAGGAGTCCAACCCATTCTACTGGAAAAACGGAATCGATGGAGTGGTGGCAGCGAAGAGTCGATTTTGACGACAACATTTGTGAATGTGAAAAAAGCTCCCCTTATGAGTCCCTTTAGATTTAGAGTGCATTTGAATACACTTAGAATTGGTTTGGATACATTTAAAAAATATATATATATTTTTTTAAAATAAGTGTTTTAACGTATTTTAAAATATGTTTAAATGTAACTTTTAACAAAGTAAAAATTTAAAAAAATAATTTAATCTCTTTTTTTTTAAGTTAATGATTTCTGACTTTCGAAAAAGATAAAAAAAAAAGTGATTTTTAATATAATTTCATGACCAAATATCTTTTACCTTTATCAAAAATTACATTTCATATATTTTTTTTTTCTTATAAATTCTATTCACATAAACTTCTGTAAGTAATTTTGTGCATTAATTTTAAGTAATACAACTTTAAGTCATTGTATTCTAATATCTTAAATTAAATTCTAATATTAATGATTATACCAATTAGAGAAAGTAAAATAGAACAACATCAACAATATGTTGTTAAGCCTTTGAGTACATAATTAGACATGTTTTTATTATCTTACGTCTCGTTTTTCATGACGTTGTTAACATAACATACTTGAAAACTTCACCATCCTTATTATGCTAGTCCATTTAATTATATTTTACATATCATAGCTCATCATATCTTATATTTGAATGTCTTTTTCAGTAATTTTGATATAAATAAAATATTTTTATTTTTTTATTCAAACAAATTTAAAAGTCTTTTTATTATTAAAAAGTACTTATGGCAAATTATGTTTTCTTTAAAAAAAAATGTCTATTAAAATAAGATATATAAAAAAGTACTTTTTTAAAAAATTTATTCAAACAATCCCTTATTTTTTAAAGAAAAATACTTTTAAAAAAAGAAGTACTTCTACATATTTTTTTAGTATGTTTGGACGTAACTTTTTAAAAAACTAGAAGTTAAAAAAAAGAAGCCAACTTACCTATTTTTTTAAAAGCTAATATTTTTCAGCTTCTAAAAAAAGTAGGTGAAAGGATTTTTAATATAATTTTTTAATAAAAATATTTTTTATCTTTATTAAAAATTATATTTTATAGACCATATTCACATAAACATTCATAATTATATGATTTACTTTCTAAACAATGCAACTTTTAACTATTATGTACTAATCTCTCAAATTAAAGCCTGACTTCTATGACCGTATCACTTTGAAGAAGAAAAAGATAATAAAATCAGCAATATGTTGTCAAGCCTTTAAGTACATGACTAGACATATTTTGACTACATCATGTCTTTTTTTTTATGACTCTATAACCATAGTATACTTGCAAAATTCACTATCTCCAAACTATTAGTCCATTTCATCACATTTTACATATAAAAAAAATATTTTTAGATATTATTTTCAATAATTTTGTTATAAAAAAATATTGATATTTTCTTTTATCTAAAGAAATTTAAAATTTTTTCTTAAATATTGTATCTAAATATAAAATTATTTTTTCTTTAAAAAAACTTCTACTATAAAAAAATATATAAAAAAATATTCTTTTATAAGTTTATCCAAAAGAAATCTAGTATTAGAGAATTGGCTCACAACAAAGTCTTTAATGATGAGATTCTGTTGATGACACCGCCACCATCGGCGACGATAGTAAAAGCATGTTTGGTTTAGTTTTTGAAAGCCTCTAATCTATGATTTAGGCAAAAACTTATCTTGTTGTCCAAACCATAGTTTTGGAGTTTTAAAAATCAATCCAAGCATGCTATAACACAATTGGGAGGTGGCTCAAAGACCAGAAGGAGAAGTAAAAAGATCAGAATTTGCAGCAAAGATGGAATTAGTTGCTAAAAGAGAGACGCAGTGGTTGCCGTTGAGAAATGCAGTGCTTGCTAAAAGAAAACGATGGGTCAGGTGAACAGAGAGAGAACAGTCAATTGGGCTTTTTATTAAAAAAAAATGTCAAGTTATTAAAATAACCTTAAAAGTACCTTATTTAATAAATAAAAAGTAATTTTTTTGTTAAAAAAATAGTGAAGACTGCTAACTTTCACCAATAAAAAAAAAGAGAGAAAGTTAGAAATTCAGTTAAGTTTGAAAAATTTTATATAATTTAAAATTTTATTAAAATTTTATTATATTATATTATTTTAATATATAATATATTTTTTAAAATATAAATAAATATTAACTATTAATTTACATATTTATTAATATCTAATTTATTTATAATTTGATATGTATTATTAAGATAAAATCACATAATTCAATGAATGAATTGATTAAGTTCATATTTTATAAAAAAATTATTAAATAATATAAGTGTATGTCATTTACACCTAATTTAAGTGAATTCTTACCCATAAATTATAAAAATTATTATCATAAAAATATCACAAGCCCATCTCGTCTCTTTTTTTTTTTTTGGGCGCATACCCTTTGCATCTTAACGAACAGGCCCTCAAGTCATTAATTCACTCTTCTGTGAATCCTAACGTTTGAGTTGACTCGAGGGTCTTTGTCCTTTTTTTTCCATGGAGTTAGTAGCTAAGAGAAAATGAACCCTTTGAACTGAGAGTAATTAACCCTCGCCCATTTTTTCTTCTTCTTCTTTTTCTATAAATACCCTGCCTAGCTTGCTTGGCTTCCTCACGAGTCGCAGCGTTCTCTTCTTCCCCCACCTTTCCCAAACAATAGTGAGTGTGAATGTTTCTTTGAGAAGTAGCAAAGATGATTTCAGGAGTGAAAGGCCTGCTCAAAAAGGGCCACAAGATAAAGGGGACGGTGGTGTTGATGCGCAAGAATGTGCTTGACTTCAAAACCATTACCAGCGGCGGCGTCGGCGGAGTCATCGGCGGCATTGAGGACTTGGCTGGCTCGGCCGTCGATGCTGCCACTTCTTTCCTGGGCCGACAGCGTCTCCGTCCAGCTCATCAGTTCCACCAAGGCTGATGGTTTGCTCTTCTTTTTCATCCACAACTTCACCACACTATTATTATTTCTCTCTTTTCTATTTCTAGCTGCACCTTCCAAATTAAGTCACATATTAGGAATCGGTTGATGGAACTGAAAAGTAAAATATCAAATGGTTAATCAATCATTCCATCTTCATCTGCCACCAAATGTGATCTATCACTGGCATTGTTGTTAACTTTTATTTTTTGTTTGCATGCACTTTATCTCAACTTAATTTAATATTTCCAGTTTAAACTCATTTTTTATAAAAGTAAATACAGTAAGCCAGTTGATCCGAAGATATTTTTACTGTACAACCACAAATTACAATAACTTTCTTAGAGTAGATATTTCGGAAAAATTTTAATCATTGTCCTCTGGATAAAAAGAACGAGAGCTTCTTTTAATTTTTTTAATAACAAATTTAATAATATATTTTTTTCTAAAGTAAATATATATTCACTAAATATCATAAATATAAAAATGTTATATATTTTTTTATAAAATAAAAATATTTATATTAACCAAGTTAATATTTATTACACCTGCTTCTTTTATTTAAAAAATTACATTCACATTCTTTACTTTATATATTATTATTACATCCTACGTTCTTATTTCTTTAAAAAATATGCATCTATCTTTATTATTTTATATACAATTCTTATGTCATTATTCTTTCTATATAATAAAATAAAGAATACATAAAGAGCGTAAAATAAGAGTATAAGCCAGTGTAAAATCCGAAGATTCTTTATCATGAAGTCTGAAGTGACAGCAACGACTAAAACATAAAATTATTAATTTATTATTCAGTGTTTTACGCATATAATTTGCAAACTGTATAAGTTTAAAAAAAAACTTTGGTGTTTCTGTGTACTTGAGTCATTGAATTATATGCGTGAAATTTTTGTAGGACATGGAAAAGGGAAAGTGGGAAAGGCTACGTATTTGGAAGGTCTTCTTACGTCGTTACCAACCTTGGGAGCAGGCCAGTCTGCATATCCTCTTCATTTTGAATGGGACAGCGACATGGGAATCCCCGGGGCATTTTATATTAAGAACTATATGCAAGGTTGAGTTCTACCTTGTGAGTTTGACTCTTGAAGACGTTCCAAACCATGGAACCATCCACTTTGTTTGCAACTCTTGGGTTTACAACTCCAAAAATTACAAACATGATCGCATTTTCTTTGTCAACAAGGTAAATTCAACCATTTACCTAGCTACCAACTAGTTTATAAAATTGAAATACCATTTTTCACATCTCCAAATTGTAGTTCAATTTTTCGGTCATCAATGAGAAAACTCACTTGATATAAACGCAGACGTATCTGCCAAGTGAAACACCAGCTCCACTTGTCAAATACAGAGAAGAAGAGCTGCAGAATTTGAGAGGAGATGGCACAGGAGAGCGCAAGGAGTGGGATAGGATCTATGATTATGATGTCTACAATGATTTGGGCAATCCAGACAGCGGTGACAAGCATGCTCGCCCAGTTCTTGGAGGATCTAGCACCCATCCCTATCCTCGCAGGGGGAGAACTGGTAGAAAAGCAACAAGGAAGGGTATGTTTTTATTTAATCAAGTAAACTGGTAACGTGAAGATTCATTAATTATAACTTCGATTTTGACTTGGTAATGTGAAAATACATACAAGAGAGTTGTTTAAGTTGGGTGAGTCTAGTTTCTATTGACTATTGCTGTTGCTAATATAGATACCCTGCTATTATCTGTGATTCTTAACAGATCCTAAAAGTGAGAAACCAGCTGGCGAAGAAATTTATGTTCCAAGAGATGAAAACTTTGGTCACTTGAAGTCCTCAGACTTTCTTATATATGGAATAAAATCATTGTCTCAAACTGTCTTACCTGCGTTTCAATCTGTGTTCAATTTAAATTTCACGCCGAATGAGTTTGATAGCTTCGATGAAGTGCGTGGACTCTTTGAAGGTGGAATCAAACTGCCTACAAATATAATTAGCCAAATTAGCCCCCTACCAGCGCTCAAAGAAATCTTCCGCACTGATGGTGAACAGGTCCTCAAGTTTCCACCACCTCACGTCATCCAAGGTGTGATACATATATATTTTAAATGACACTACGACAACTTACATCATATTCAAGAGCAACCCAAAACTAGTGCATAAATAATCCCATGTAATTAATACTCATTATCTTTATTATTTGAGCAGTGAGTAAGTCTGCATGGATGACTGATGAAGAATTTGCAAGAGAGATGCTTGCTGGTGTAAATCCTTGCGTAATTCGCAGTCTCCAAGTAAGTCCATGTGTTATTACTTACCAGTTTTAATTCACTCTCCATGTTAAATTCGTTTTATTGATAACCACAATAAACTTAATGGCAAAACGAAATGGAGAATCATCATAGTTTATCATCTTTCCTCATGCTATTCTTTAATGAATGGTAGGAGTTTCCGCCAAAAAGCACGCTAGATCCCACAATCTATGGTGATCAAACCAGTAAGATAACCGCAGAAGTCCTAGACCTTGATGGGTACTCAGTGGCTGAGGTAAATATATTTTTGTGTCTCATAGTAATTAAATTGCCATATACATGAAGAATTCCTACTTTTGCCTTGCACGTAAAACCAAAGTGACTAAAGTTAATTTTATGGAACAGGCACTTACTGGTCGAAGATTTGTTCACATTAGATTACCATGATGTATTCATGCCATATCTGAGGCAGATAAACGCATTACCTAATGCAAAGGCATATGCCACAAGGACAATTCTTTTCTTGAAAGACAACGGGACTTTAAAGCCAGTGGCCATTGAATTGAGTTTGCCACATCCTGGTGGAGATCAGTATGGTGCCGTTAGTCAAGTCATCCTACCAGCAAACGAAGGTGTTGAAAGTACAATTTGGCTGTTGGCCAAAGCTTATGTAGTCGTAAATGACTCTTGCTATCATCAGTTCATGAGCCACTGGTATAAATTAAATATTGTCATTGCAATCAACATGAACAAATTCAATCTAAGTATCTATGAAGTATATAATGGAAGTGATTCTCAATATATATATATATTTTTTTCATGTGTTCATAGGTTAAATACTCATGCAGTGATTGAGCCATTCATCATCATAGCAACAAACCGGCATCTTAGTGTGCTTCACCCTATTTATAAACTTCTATATCCTCACTTTCGTGACACCATGAACATCAATGCACTTGCTCGGAGTTCTCTAATCAATGCAGATGGCATTATAGAGAAATCATTTTTGCCTGCAAAGTATTCTATGGAGATGTCTTCAGCGGTTTATAAAAGTTGGGTTTTCCCTGATCAAGCACTTCCTGCTGATCTTATCAAGAGGTAATCTAATCTTATTACATAGACTTAAAATTGAAACCTTAATTAGCTAGATTGTCAATTATTAGGTTTTAAAGGGGGAATTAGTAGTACTAGTGACTTGTGGTGTTAATAAATTAATAATTAACATGTAAGTATTTTGCTTGATTCAGAGGAGTGGCAGTTGAGGATCCATCTTCCCCACACGGCCTTCGTCTTCTGATAGAGGACTATCCTTATGCTGTTGATGGCCTAGAGATATGGGCTGCCATTAAGTCATGGGTCAAAGATTATGTCTCCTTGTACTACACAACAGATGCTGCTGTGAAAGGTGACTCTGAACTCCAACATTGGTGGAAAGAAGTTGTAGAGGTGGGTCATGGGGATTTAAAAGACAAGCCATGGTGGCCCTAAGTTGCAGACTCTTGAAGAGCTGATTGAATCTTGCACCATCATCATATGGATTGCTTCAGCCCTGCATGCAGCTGTTAATTTTGGACAGTATCCATACGGAGGTTTTATCCTGAACCGCCCTACTCTTACTAGAAGATTGCTTCCTGAGAAAGGGACTCCACAGTATGATGAGATGGTGAAGAGCGCTCAGAAGGCTTATTTGAGAACAATTACACCAAAGTATCAGACTCTTGTTGACCTTTCAGTGATAGAGATCTTGTCAAGGCATGCTTCTGATGAGGTTTACCTTGGCCAGAGGGACAATCCAAATTGGACCTCTGATCCAAGGGCACTACAAGCCTTTCAAAAGTTTGGAAACAAGCTGGCAGAAATTGAGGCAAAACTCGCAGGGAAGAACAATGATCCAAATCTGAGAAACCGAGTTGGGCCGGTTCAGTTGCCATATACACTCTGCTTCATCCTACCAGTGGGGAAGGGTTGACTTGCAGAGGAATTCCCAACAGCATCTCTATCTAAAGGACCGTGTGGTTTCGTTATTTACTACTGTACCTTGCTGTAAGAGAGATGCGAGAAAATCCTTCCCTCCTCTAAGTGTAATATACTTATCATGTGCGCGTGTAAGTGTTGTGTTTGAGTCCTCTGTACGTGGTTATGGTTTTTCAAATAACAAAAGCACTATCAGCTTGTGTTTTGTTCCATTCATTTTTTTGCAAGGATCGTAGTTACGTTTATCATTTTTTTAAGAAAATCCCAACCGATGAATATGAAATCAAAATCTCGATATTTTATGAATGCATTGAACTATTACAAAGTGTAGAATAATTAGGTTTTAGTCAAATTTCATGGTTAATAATATATATTGCCTCATAAAAATTTTATACAATTAAAATCATATTGATTCCTGAATGTATGGACACGTCACAAGTCTTAATATGAGCTTAAAGTGATATACCTAAAACTTTCAAAAATTAGCAATTTAATCTTATATCAACTGAGCTAATTGTGAATATTGAAAGTTTGATGGTGTCTTATGAAAATATCGATGAATATGAAAATTTTCATAAAATAATTAATCATGGATTGCAAAGGTAATTTGTTCCTTACAAAGTCAATCTAAAAGACTAACTTATTTTGGTTGAGGAAATTAAGCTCATTCCAAATAAGGCATTCATGCCACATCTAAGACGAGTAAACCAATTACATTCTGCTAAGGCTTAGCCTTACAAGGACGATTCTTTTTCTGAAAGACAACGGGACTTTAAAGCCAGCGGCCATTGAATTGAGTTTGCCACATCCTGATGGAGATCATTTTGGTGCCATTAGTCAAGTCATCCTACCTGCAAAAGAAGGGGTTGAAAGTACAATTTGGTTATTTATAATTTAAATTGAAAACAAGTGAAATTTGTTTAAAGAGACATATTTTCACTACTTCTATTTATAATTTAAACAACTGAATTAATATAATAATCTATAAATTCAAATATATTCTAAATATAAATTAAGAGTGTAGGACAGGACGAAAAAGATAATTCTCAACTCACACTTATTCCACCCTTAAAAAAATACAACCTTAGCTTGTTCCTAGACTCCACAGGGAAAGACCCACCACACATGAGAGATATATAGCATTGTTGTCAATTGACAACAATTAGACTGAACCGAATGATTTAATTATGAACCAAAAATTCAATTAATTATAAATTTAATCTTATAATCGAATTCACGGTCAAACTAATTTAAATTGGTCAAAACTAATAGAACCGATCGATTAAACTGTTTAAATTGGCCATCATTTATTTTTTATTTTCAAAAAATCAATATTTTTATATTTCATAATTTTTTTAAAAAATTTATATTATTATATATAAATTATTTTTATAATATTATTTACTTTAACTAATTAATTTAAATAATTGAATTGATTAAATATGAATAGAAAATTTCGTTAATTCACTGTGTTACTTTAATTTTAATAACATTACTATTTAGACGCATAATAACTGTACAAGCGATATGTAGTCGATTTCGCATTAAATATAATAATTACCAAAATTATTGGCAGCTTCACGTGCTCTACAACTACTATCTTAAGGACTATTTTTCCTTCCAACACCAACACAGTTGGTCGTACTATCTTTGTCCATTAATGCTATATAATTAATGGTAATTATTAAATAAAATAAAATAATAAAAATTACTTACTTATTTAAAAAATAATAAATATATTAAATTATTTTATTAAAAATTTTAATTATATAATATTTTCTTCGATTGTCTGATCGGTAGTAGTACCTCAACTAACAAAATGGATGTAAATTACAATTGGGTTACATTATCCTGCTCCTAACGGTGCTCTCAAGTAAAAAATAATATCACGCAGCCACGCAATAAAGTATTGATTTCTTTTAGATTTTCAACCGCCTGAAATTAATTTTATTAATTTAATATTAATTCTCATAATTTTTTTGGTATAAATATTAATTCTCATAATTATTATAACCGGCTCTGTACGTAAGACTATATGCCACTGAATTATTTATTCCGGCATTTGATAATTGAAAAAATAATTATTTTTTACTGTAAGAACTCATGCTAATAAAAACGAATCATTAATAAACTTTATTGTGAATAAAGTTAATTTTCAGGTAGAACTTTGAAATTTTTCAAAAAGATCCATACAAAATTATTACAAAGTTAATTTTAACAAGTATTATTTAATAATTTTAAAAATTATTCTAATAATTATACTTTTAAAATAATTTAAAATTAACTATTTTAAATAAAATTTATTTTATAATCTAACTCAAACAGACCGAAGATGCGAAACAAACTTGTGGGTTTGACCTGAACACGTTCATTTGTTTGTTTTCACTTTTATCATTTTTTTTTACCCTTTTTGGTAAAATTTTCATTTTTATCTACATGAAGTGACTGATCATAATAATGTTAGAATTTTGGCTAGGGTTTGTTGGAAAAATAATTAAAATTACATAATTATTTAATATTTTTTATAAAGAATGTTTATGACAACCAAAAAATTAAAAAATACCTCAAAATTAAATTTAGGGAAAGGTCTCACATGCCCTCACGCATCGCTGGTGTGCGTGTTGGATCAATCGTGTAGCGAGTCGGGTTCTGCCATGGAAACCGACCTTAAAGCTCCAAATCTCACGTACGTGATTTTGATGCTCTTTCGTTAAAGAAATTGTCCCAAATCAGTTTCAGAACAAATCCCCATCCAATCGTGACCAAAAATTGAAGATTCGATTCCAAAATATGAGTGTTTTTTGAAAAAAATTCTTCATCAGATCCGTGTATGGTTTTTTGGGTTTTTGAACTCGTTTTCTTCATCACACCATTTCCATTGGGTTTTAATGGGAAATCCATCCAAAAATTGATTCCAGACGAAATAAAGCCAAATGATTCAAATTTGAGGTTGAAAATTTCCAAAAACTTCCAAAATGAGGTTCACCATGGCCACCCAAGTTCAAGCTATTCTTCTACGATTTCTTATGCATTTTTCATGTGATTTTAGACACGGTATTGTCCCAAACATATCAGAATATTATTATTTGATGTTTTGAATCTGAATATGGTATGTACTCTCTCTAGTTTATTTCTAAAAATTTCATACTCTTAACCTATACGTATATAATATTTTTCTATGTCTGTTTAAACTGTATAACTGTAAAAATTTTGAAATGCTATAAAATTTGATTTGCATGGTTAGTAAAAGTGTTTATTTTGTTCCACTTTCTTTTGGATTGTGTTATTATTATTTGGGCAATTAATGATTCGTGTTTGAGAAATTTTTAACTTATTGATATGAGTGATTACCACTAAAGTATAATTATTTGTATTGATTTTTAGAATTTTTTTCTTAAACTAGGAAATATTTTTAGTTAAACCACATGATTTTTTGCCTAAAGGAATTATTATATATTTTAATTAGAAGCCTAAATTAAATAATGTTATTGGGAGATTCATTGGCCTATGAGATCTCTTTGCAGAAAGGAGATAGATTTTTAAAGTTGATGTGTTCTTAATTATTAACTCATCTGTGAAATTTTAATTTTTGATTGCATATTTTGCCTAAAGGGAACTGTGTGATTTTATGTTGACCTCTTTATAAATGCTTATTATATATTAAAATTATTTTTTATGCCAAATGTATTCCTATTTTATCTTAAACAATTACATTTTTCATGAACAAATATACTGCTTCAATTGGAGTATGGACTAGTGTTATGTTCTAAATTTTTTTAAATTTTATTTTTTTAATATATCATGATTGTCATCAATACTTGTGTTATATTTGGGCTTATATTATCTAAAGTTTATCTTATAATTTTAAAATAGGATAAAATTACATGTATGTGTATGTGGAACTATACACATTTGTTGTATTATAGAATGTAATTGGATCTATCTTATGACTAGTGGAAGTACATATTGTTTGGTATCTCATGTTCATTGGATCATATTATTACAGTACATTATCATATTTATTTTGATATTTATTTCACAATATGACTAGTTTTATGGATAAGTGTGAATGTTTATCGCCAAAGTGAATTGCTCATATTGGTTTTGAAATCTATCATCATGTGATGGATAAAATTTTTGTTATAATTACCGGCCCAAAAGGAGTTTTTATATGTTATATTTAATAATTTTGTAAAGCCTTTTAATGTCAGTATCTTATAATATTTGAGGTTATCTGTCCAAATGAGATTACTATTAAATATTAGAGATTTATTGCTGATAGCTTCAGAGAATTTATATATTATTACATGCTTTGACCCAACGGGAGTGTGTGATATTATGTTTAGGATCTTGTAATAGCTTATGATGCTGAAAAGTATACTATTCAATGTCAAAATAATTAATATTAAATATTCCATGTTTATTTGTACAATGATTCTGTGTAGTTAATTTTACCTAACTCTATATTGATGATAGTAATTTTTAAACCATAATGATGAGATATTTAGATGATAATTGTGACTTCTATAATTGTTGGAAGAAATTTTATATTTTGAAAATTTTCTTTGACCATACTTTATTTGAACACAAGATTTCATTTGTGATAAATTTTAAGGATCATGAATCATTTTTTAAATTGTATTGCATTAGTTCTTGCATTGTTTCTTGTTTTGCAATATTAATTGCACATACTAAATAATTCTAATAAGACTATTTTGGTTAGAATAAATCTATGACTTAGTAACCTATTAAGGCACATTTGTATTAGTGTCTTATGTTAAATATTTTTATCGACATAGTAAGTATTATTGGTATGTTGAATTTCTTTGTTTTGAGCAATGTTGTATCTTGTCATGGGATAGTCTTGAAGGTCCATGTAAATGTTTGGTCACCAAAGTGATTCATTTACAATAACTCTAAAGATTTTTTTCATATCAATTTTTAGTATTTTTTTTTCAAATTACTGTATGCATCACTTGTCCAAAAGAGGTTGTTGTGTATAGTAATTTTAAATATTTTCATGAAACATATATACAAAGACACAATAACATTAGAACATTATCTATCCAAAGGGAACATGATTTACGAGTTATATTATGTTAATTATAATGATCTTAGAAATATATTTGCTTAAAGGAAATAATTTCTGAGTTTTATTGTAATTTAATGTGTTAGTTCATAATTTTAAAGCATTATTAATTTTGCTTGCCTTGGTTAAATAAAAATATATAAGTCGTGACAGTTTTTATCCAATAACTCATGTAACGATCTTAGAAATATATTTGCTTAAAGGAAATAATTTCTAAGTTTTATTGTAATTTAATGTGTTAGTTTCATAATTTTAAAGCATTATTAATTTTGCTTGCCTTAGTTAAATAAAAATATATAAGTCGTGACAGTTTTATCCAATAACTCATGTTGCTAAAGATATGAAATTTCAACTGTTTTTATATATTTTATCTATTTGTTCATAGTATTGGGATAATTTTGAATCACATATTTACATGTGCAATACGAAATCAAGGCCTTGAACTAAATTAAGCTCTCATGTCAAAGATCCCATTCTTTTAGTTTAGGGCTCGTGGTACTCCTGATGCGTTGGAATCATATTGAATTAGTCACGTGCTTTGTCCGAATAAATAACAAATAAATATTTATTTAAATTAAATTTATTGAATAAATTCTATTATCATAATGTGATCTAAAATAACTTAAATAGCACTTTAATAGATATTTCAAATAGTATTTATATTAAAAAAGTTTAATAACTTATTAAAATTAATCTGTTTGTTTCAGATTTTTTTTCACTGCATTCGTATAGATTTTTATGCATCTCAACATGTTTTTTTTTAGAGTAAAATAGATTTTTAATTTTTAAAAAATATATTATTTATTAATTTTATTCATTTAAAATTAATTTTATTAATTTAATCTCTTAAATTTTAAATTTATAATAATTTATTTTTTTGTGAAACTAAATTGATATAATTAAAATAAAAAAATAATAAAACTTGTGAATGATTTGAAATTTAAAAAATTAAATTAATAAAATTAATTTTTAAAAAATCTATATCAGTATATCCCACTCACACCAGATCACATTTATAAATATTTTAAATAAATTTATATAATAAACTGTTCCTAATAATTGTTTAAGTGACATGTTATCGGTTTTGCATTAAATATAATAATCACTAGTTACTTTCGAGTAATTAAAGTAATATTAATTGCGCGTGCAGGGTGGGCGAGCTAGGGGTAAATTACCATCTCTGCTAACTATAATAATCACCAGTCCCTTTAGAGTAATTGAAGTAATACTCCGGCTGTTTTAAAATAAATGTCCTTTTAAAAAAAATTATGTCAATATTAAGTATTTTTTAAAATATTAACTAAATTTAACTAAAAAAATTATGTCAAGATTATGTTATCGATTTCACATTAAATATAATAATCACCGGTCCTTTTAGAGTAATTGAAGTAATACTCCCGCTGTTTTAAAATAAATGTCCTTTTAAAAAAAATTATGTCAATATTAAGTTTTTTTAAAAATATTAACTAAATTTAACTAAAAAAATAAAACAAAAAATTTAAATTCTTGTTTATAATAGTGATATGTTTGTAATTAATATAAATAATAAAACATTAATAAAATCGTATGAAATAATGATATAAAATAATTAATTATTATAAATTAAATAAAAATAATTTAATAATTAAAACTTAGTTTATCTTTCTTAATTTATATATCTTTCACTAAAAAACATTTATTTTAATCCGGAAGCAGTATTGATTGCAGCTTAACGTGCTCTTCAGCTAATATCTCAAGAGTACTATTTTTTCCGCCGACACCAACACAAGTGGTCGTACTATCTCATCTAATTAATTCTTGGTCTGGGCACTGGTCAGCAGTATTGTCTCTACTTTTTTGTCAAATGGAATTCTCGTACTCCCAAGGATACGCTGCTCTCAAAGTGAAAAATAGTATCACGTAGCCACGCAAAAAAGTACTGATTTCTTTTAGATTTTCAACCACCTTAAATTAATTTTATTATTTTAATTTTAATTCTCATACTTATTATAACCGGCTCTGTATCTAAGACTATATATTACTGAATTATTTATTTGGATATTTGATGTGTGTTTAAATTAATTTATTTTATAATTAAAATAATTTATAATTATTTTTTTTGATTTTTTTTAAAAAATAAGTAATTTTAAAAAATCATTTTCAAAAATATTCTTGATATATCAAAAAATTAAATAATTTTTATTGTAAGAATTAATTTTAATATGAATAAATTTTATTATGAATAATTCTTTAGTATAAGTCGTTTTAGAGAAAGATTGTGTTTCATTTTATTTGTTGTTTTAAAATTTTAAGAAAGCATTAATTTTTTCAACTTTGTTATTGACATTAATAAAGTGAGAGAGAGTTAATGGAGTGAAGTATTTCAATAAAAGATTAATCTAGTCAATATAAATAGGGATATTTAATGTTTTTTTTAATTTTTATATAATAACCTTAAAAGATAGATAATAAAAAATGAAAGAATTAATAAAATAAATATTAAATATTTTTTATATTCTTAAAATATTAAATATTTTATTTTTTTATTATTTCAATCTTTACTTTTTTTATTAATAATTATAACTGTTTATTTTTCTTCTAAAGTAAATAATTACTTTAGAAGATACAAATTCCTTATTGCAATATGCTTTAGCAATTACTAATTATGTTACACCCTCACATTTGAACTTGAATAATTAGGGCATAGAACACAATTCATTAATTACTACGCCAATTTCCTTGGATTTATCTTTTAAGATTTCAAGTATAATAAATATAATATTGATTTTATATACAGTATTAAAAATTAAAATAAATTTAATAAAAAATATTTAAAAGTAATTAATTATAATAAAAATAAGATTATAATTTCATTCGAAGTTTATGTGTAATGACTTTTAAATTTTAAAATCACCACTTTCTTAAAGGTTTTACACAGTATCGAGAAATATGCATAAGAATAAGATAATGCGAAGGTTTTTGTGGTAGACAAACAAACGGAGAAAAGCCTAAAATTAAAAATAAAAGATAAAGCATGAGCTTGTCAAGATGACTGTGACATGTATCGGAACTTGTTCAATCAAATGTGTCTAAAATCGCACGCTCCACGAGTGAATCGCAATGTGGTCCCCTCGTACTGTAAAATGATGAATAAGTTGGGTGAATTCTTGAGTCACTCCACTGGTCAACGTAAACACATTTAACGAGATCTGATGCACATCCACAAAAAGAAGCACGTGATTCACAGACTCGCTTGAGAGTTGAGACATGATGATAGGAACTAACGGGAAGTTTGTTCTATAGAAGAGTAATTTTATTTCATATTTATTTTATGAAATAGGATATTTATATATTTATTTAAAAAAATTATAAAATATAATATGAGATTTATTTATTTTTAAATAAGTAATATTGAAATTTTGTAATTTATAAAATGAGATTTAAATTATTTATTTTTAATATATTTTTAAAAATTATATCTATTACCTTTTATATATTTTTTTAGATAATAAAATATTGTTTTTTAATATTTTTTAATTTATAATATAAATTTTTTATGATCAAATTTTATGTATTTAATTATTTATTAAATCTTAATTTATTATTATAATTTTTAATCTTTACATAAATGTTTTGTATTTGATTTAAAAATTTATTTATATATAAAAGTAAATTTAAAATATTTACTTAACGTGGTAAGATTATTCTTTTAAAAGATAATAATATTTATTCTAATCAAATTTAAAAAATTAAAATTAAAAATTATTATTAATTTTTAAAATATTTTTTTTTATAAGTGATATTTTTTTTATATCAACTTTAATTTTATTTCACAATAATTATATGTATCAAATAACAGAATAGCTTATAAATATATTTCATTTAAAAAGTTATCAAATTATGAATTATAAATAACTATTTTATTTTATTATATTCTATTTCATTCTATTTTTACTCTATTTTAATTTTATAAAATTATCATTTTATATATTAAATGTTCCGTAAGATTATGACAGATTCTTGTATGACTAAATGAATTCACCTTATTAGGCCGAAGGGGCGATCCTCTACACACGAAGAGATAAATTTATCAATAAATAAAATTACTTTTTAAATACACAATAGACCTCACCTTTAAAGATTCGGGTCTGCATCTTTTTATTATCATATTATGAAAAAAAATATTTTTTATTGTGATAATAATTACTTAAAAATTTAATATTTTTAATAATACATCAACATAAAATTTAATTATAATTATATTATTAATAAATTAAAATTAATTTTTTAATTAAATTATATAAATAATAAAATTTTAAAAAATTTAATTTAGATCAATTGTTATTATAAAATTTTAAGTAATTTAATTATAATATTAATTACTTGATATTTTTAATTATTTTAATAATATAATAATACATAATTAATATTATAAAAATTCAATTGATTAAAAATAAACATTAAAGTTTGCATTGATCGAATTGAGTGTTTTCGTTTGTATCAGTCTCGCACTTTGGTTTGTAAGAACAATTTTTTTTATAAATTTAATCTATATAATTATATAAATTAGGTACATAAATACATGATATATTATTATTTTATATTAAATAATTAAAAAAATTTTACAATCTAATTATGTTATATTTAAATAGTAATATGTAACAAAAAAAAGTAATCATATATAAATTATTTATCGATTTAATGCATACTAGTAAAATGAGAGGCACTTTAGTGCCTTTCAATTTGCATTTTTTCTTTTAATTTGTATAATTATTATTTTGGTAACAATATAATTAATTTTTAAAATTAATTAATTATTGTTTTTATATTTATGAATGGATATTTAAATGAAAATAAAAAATAACATGTGTGGAAGTTTAAAAACTTAATATAAGTTAGGATTTTATTCAAAATTATTTAAAAAATTTTACTTACAGCAATATCAATATTAATTATAGTAGTTTGCATTCATATTTAATTGGTTCCTTTCATGTTTAAAATCCCAAGTCCCAACTTGGGAGTTCCAACCATGTGCAATCCGAAATAAAGTTGTCGAACTAAATTAAACTCTGGTGTTTTTTTTTTTTTTTGGTCATACTTGTGTTTAAGATCCTATCCTTTTAGTTTAGGAGTCGTGGTACTTCAAATGCGTTCGATCATATTCAACGAGTAAGTAAGCACGGGCTATTTTAGTGTTTAAATTTATAAATTATCATGTAGATTCAATATCAATTCTCAATTTAATAAGATGCCTCTCTAATTCATTATTTCAATGGCATCTTGCAAAATTTTGTATACATCTGTGGAAGCAAGCTATCTTGCAGAACACGGATTTATTATAAAGAAAAAGTAATTCTTTTACAATCTACAATCTCAACAAAGAAACCCATAATCGTTTTTTTTTTTGGTCAGAGAAAACCCATAATTTGCAAGAGATATAATTGAGTAAATTAAATGAGGTTGATTTAAAATCAATGGGCAGACGAACATTTTGGTCTAGACAGTCTTGGTCTTGGAAGGACTTTGGGATTGACAACGAGTAGGCCCATTGCTGACATTTCTTCTCTCTGAGATGTCGCGAGTTCTACTGTTAGATTTTCGTCTCGAACTCTCCTCTAGCACTTTATGCCGTAATTGATTTTACCTTAAATTTGTAAAAAAAAAAAATATAGGAAGAAAATTCCTTACGAATGCAATTAAGTAATAAGTGGAAACTGTATCAAAGTGAGGCCAAATGCAGGAAAATGTATACTAAAAGGCAATGAAAGAAGAAAAACAAAAGAAAGGCTGCATGTCTTGGGAAGTAATTTCTCTCCTTGATCTTTCCTTCAATCATCCACCCTAGACCACTTTCAGTCTTGGGAAGGACTGTGTTGAGGAGTCCTCTAATCATATTGTTGCTGGTTGCAAATGTACAACATCCAAAAGCTTGCTTTCTATAGGCATTAATATCACGAGTATGACAGGAATGTGTCCCACAATTCATTAACATATGCAATTCAATATGACTTCAACTTAAAAGAATGCAAAACATATAGGTGCATAACTAATTAGTTCAATAAGCATCGTACTAAAATATTGTGCATTATTATTACTGTTTGTTGGATTTTCCAAGCCAGTTATACTGACTTTACATAGAATCATCAATAGAAATTACAAATCTAACCACAAAACTTGGTGGAATGCTATCAAACTACACTGGACTATGTGAGATAATTGGAACTGAATTTTTTTCTGCAGATATTGAACTATATGCGGTGTAATATGCATATATAATATGCTGTACAATATTATACAGTACAAGACCAACTACAGAGGATTAAATTTTAGTTGTTTTATCAGGTGGAAGCTTTTCCCTGCTTGTAGTATATATCAATCTGATGCAGGGTATATAGTCCTTGGTTCAAGTCTATACCAGAACACTATGGAGGAAATCTACTGATATTAAACTATATGCTTGGTTCGTGTACAATAAAGGTGGATTGCATCCTAACCTTCTCATGTCACCATCTCTGAAATTTGTTTATGATTTGCAGTGATAAACACTATATTATTAGTCTAGTACTCCTAACAACTGAAGAACATACAACAATAAAATTAGAAATCTGTTAAGCCACTAAAGTCATAAAACAAAAGGTACATAGAAAAACCATACCTAAGGGAGAAAATTAAAAATAAGTATATGACATTTGCGGTTCATCTAAAAAAAGAAATGCAAAGGGATTAAGTTCTATAGCAGCTTAGATAGCTAGACACTTGGAGTTGTAAATGTGGCATCAAATGTCACTACTCCACCAATTACTTATAATAGGTAACAAAAACAATCACCTAAGGTCAACAACGGTGATAAAGGAATTTCATGATCAATTTATATGAATTCACATCAAAACCTCCAAGGAAAACAGTATATAACAATATCTAAGGCAGTAAATTGAAAAATGAGTATATGACCATTTGTAGTTCATCTAACAGAAGAAATAAAAAGGGAGCACGTTTATGTGTGCTTCAATTTAGAGAAATTAAAGCTCAATTTTGAGAAAGATTCAATTGGTGATATAATCAATCAAAATAACTCCAACAAATAGATAGAAAATGAGAAGTTTGAAGGTAAGGTCTTTTTATCTCTAGCAAAGTAAACCTCATATCTTGGGCATAAAATTAGCACCTCGGGTCAGCAAAAATCTTGTCCATTTGATGAGTCCCACTAACCTTTTCACTTAGCTGCTTAAGGGTATCAGCTTGTTGATCCGTCTCCGAGGTGAGCTCCCTCTGCCTTGCTGCTTTCAGGTAAACTTGCCTCTAAATTTGAGGTTCTTATTAAGAGTTTTACAGTTATTTCCATACAGTTATTCCTAATTTCCTATTAAATAGAAAATGCAGATTTACAAAAATTACATGGGACTGCGGCTGCCGTAAATGCAGATTTACAAAGACCAAAAAATGCAGCAGCAGCTTCGATAAGTTCATTGCATGGGACAGCAGATTTACAAAAGTTACTTAATGTTATTTGCTTTAGAACTGCAGATTATATATAGACTAAATTTAGTCATTTAAAAATTCTATTAACATCATCTTGGTCCTT
>NSJW01000873.1:0-34750 GCA_019955255.1 Castanospermum australe | reverse complement strand
GGTTAGTAGTGTGAGCACCTGATGACTTCTCATGATTCACACTTCAAACTTGCTTATTAGAGTCCCTTTCCTTAAAGCTACAGACAAACAATCTTTTACTTAAACCATAAATTGTGGAATTAAACAAATATCTATTGATGTACCATATTATTTTCAGTTTTTTTTTTTCAAAAAATTTGATTATACATTTATATTTTGCACTTATTATTACTCCTCTCTATTTTTTATTACTTTTTTCCTATTATTTTTAAAATGTGTTAGTAATTTAGTTTTTAATAAGCAATAAAATTATACAGAACAAAGTTACTAACAGAAAGTAAGTTACTCACAAACTAAACATAAATTATAAACAATCATATAAAGAAGTGTAAACATGATATAACAAATGTATAAAAAAAAACACTCTTTTCCCAAATAAAGGGTAAACCCAAGCTATCTGATACAAGTTGACATGGCCCCTTTGTCGAGCATCAAATCAACCACTAATATAGTTAGTGCGTAATAATTATTTTTATAATTGAGATCCTTTAAAATACGAAGTGCATTTCAAAGAATAAAACGCTAATGATAACTATTCATAAAAAGATTTAAGAAAGTGTATTATCACATATTTATGATTTATTATTATTGCAGCAAATAATAACTATGAGAAAATCATAAAAATAAATTACCTCATATTTATAATTTTTAATCTATATATTTACATTTTATAAAAATTTAAATCGTTAAATACAAAATCAATCATGATCAATTTAATACTTCATTCTCTAAAGAATAAAGTGCACCCTCGAGTTAAGAGTATCTATATAAATTCCCCTTATACTCTTAATGTGCCATGTGCATGAGAAATTGCAAGGTCCAAATTAACACTAGTTTCTGTCAACCCCTTTTAACTTTGTGTCGTGTCCACCTTTGCCCCTTTTATTTCCAAACTGAACACATTTTCAACTGCCATGTCTCTAGGTACAAGAGCCAACGAGTTTCTTGTTTTATCACTCATGCCAGACTGCTTATGTAGTTGTTTCCACTAAACAAATTTTTAGATAGATATTATTTATTTTAAGTACTTCGTTTAATTATTGAATAGAATATTTAAAATAAAGAATACTTACTTAAGAATTTTTTCTTCTGTCAACTGCCAAAGAAGAAATTTAATGCACAATGTATATGAGACTTAGGTATGATAGGACACTGAAACTATAAATTTTTTTTTGGTAATGATGATATGATAAATTTTAAATATAATCATTATTATATAGTCGTTCTTTAACATAAAACTTAAGGTTATATTGTATAAGTAATGGATAATATATTATAATTAATATTATCTATTTTTATTCTGTTTAGACAAGACAATGAATAACATAATATATAGTCAAAATAAATTTATTTAACTTTAACCTTATAATAGATAGAAATCAAATTATTTTATCTTATACAATCTTATACAGTCACGGTTAAATATAATTATTTTGACTGGATAAATTATTATTCAATATCTTGTTAAAATGTGAATAATATTAATTATACTGCTTTATCCATTCTTTATATAATATATCAAACGAGATTTAAAGACAAAATTAAAACAAATACTAATGTCTTAAAAATCAACATTAATAACAATAAATACAATAAAATATTATAATTGATTAAATTCTTATAATATCCCACTCATATTGGCACACAAATTAAATTATAAGATATAAATTAGAAATATCCGATGGGGTCTAACAAAATAACCAACACAGATGTGCTCCCCAATCGACACTGGTACGACAATCGTTTTGAAATATTTATGCTTCCTCGGCTGAAGGCATATGCTTTTGCACAAGGGGCCAATTTTGGTAAAAGAGTACAGCTCCAAATAAAATGGCAAGTGTATTCCAAATTCATTTAAATGCCGGGTGCACTTTCAAAACAAAAAGTGTAGAGTGAATAAGAGTAAATACTCTCCGAGTGAGGACCATAAAATGATCCAAATATTATAATTAGTGCAGAAAACGATACCCTTTTTTAGCTGAACACTTGCAATAATCACTGGATCTGTAAAAAAATGATTGAGATCATACATGCTGCACCAACATTGCAAGCTGCCGACAAGGCATACACTACAAAGTACAAATATCTTAATAATGCAGAAGTAGTGTTTATTATTATACTTGCAATGGTCAGTAAAGTTGAAAGAGTTAAAAGTCTCATTATATTCAGCCAATTAGCTGTTGGAAATTAGAGACACAGAAAATTTGGAATTCAAATTGATTAAGAAATTAAAAACTAGTAAGCACGTGAATTCAAGTGCAAAGCTGCAAAAGACAAGGGAATTTAAAATAATAATAATAATAATGCCATTCCTTAAATTAAAAAGAAGGCACCTCGTGTGCTGCGAAGTCACAACTAACCAGGGAAAGTTTGGACTTTTTCCTTGTATATTTCTAGTATTCCTTCAAAGGGAATCACCTACTCAACCCCCTAACACCCCTTCACCCCCAAAGCCTTTCTCTCCATCATACATTTCCAAACTCTTTCTCATAATCAAGATCAATTGCAGCAAAGAAACTTACGTATAAAATGAAAGTACCCTCCCCGACTCATTGGTCTGACTATTGCTGAATGCTTCAAGGTGCCTTTTATCCCTCACTGTTTCTCTTGTGTGCATGTGTATGTGAATCATTCACCATATAAAGTTTTGCCATAAGCCATGCATATAGCTAACCAATTCCCACATGCAACTGATATATGTTCATCTTTCTGTCCAGATGATGACATCAAGGGAGTTTAGTGGTCAGAACTTGGGAAGGATTGCCAGGTGATTCATGGGTTGCGGTTAAGAAGTTTGGTATTGTTGGATCGAGTGCTTACCACAAGGCCAAAAGTTATAATTATTAGTCAGGACGTAACTTTTTCTACTTAAGCTCATCAGCAAGTTCTACAGTTCGGTTTAACTCTGACCCTACCTGAGCCTTGCCAAGATAGGATGCTAGCCCACTCCACCAATAATCCCCCCTCCTAGCACTTGCTATCTGCAGTTTCTGTACCTTTTCGGAAATCGAACCTGTAACCTTAGCTTTGATACCACTTGATGATTTGCTTACCACTAAGTCAAAAGTTATAACTATTAGTTAGGGCATAACTTTTTCTACTTAAGCCCTCTAATCCTACCTGAGTCTTGCCAAGGCAAGATGCTGACCCACTCCACCAACAAGTATAATATAAAGAAATGAAATGGAATAAAATGAACATGAAACATACAAAATCTCTAAAATGATAAAAGCATAAAAATCTTCTCATTGTCAATCCATTCGTTTCCTTTCCCTGTTACCAAACAAGAACCAAGTACATACTACAATATATGTGTGAAATATAAAGGAAGCTTTCTGGCAGGTACTTGGTTAATTTTTAATCATTCACAATAACTAATTTAAACACCGGTATTAACCAAGTCAATGCTTTCTGAAGTGTGTGTAGTTTAAGCATCTCTTGAATTTATTGTTTGTGATATATACTTTATTTGATTAGCTAATTAGTTTATTTTGTTCCCTCTCAAACAGTGAAAGCTGCAGGCTCAAATGCCCTTCATAACTCGAGCAATGTATTTGAGTTCTTTATTTAGTTTTAATGTGAAAAAAATTGTTGTGCTTGACTTTTGACACGATCTAAGAGCAAACTTACCAAGAGTTGAAATTAAAAGAAAAGCATTTTGAAGTTATAAAATTGGTAAACTGATATAGGTATTTAACCTTCAATTGGGTCTAGTGAGGGTATCATTATTGGCATCTAAAACTCATGGGAATTCTGCGTAAAATACACACTTCCTATTAGTAGTAGAGGACTTTACCAAAGAAATTAGCTCAAAGGGTCCTGAGGTCTCAAAGGGAGACAAACATGGGATTCCGTAGAGGTGTTGTTTGTATTTGCTCTTATGGAAGACGTGCGGCACCAAAGGATTGCTTTGAACTGTGAGTAGTGTGCGGTGGCTCTAAAATCTAGCAGGCGCACTACTGCAGATGTAGTTCATCCTAGGTTTCACGGCTAAAAAACTCAGTGAATATTTGGTTTTAATTAATTTTTTAAGAAAAAAATATTTTTTTTGAAAAATACTCTGAATAAAATTTTGATTAGAAGTTATTTTATATATAAAATAAGTTCATTTAAATATACCGTAAGTATATAATAAGAAAAAGTTATATGAAAATGTCCTTGGCATTCACATGAAGGTAGGAAAATTTGCATGTTCAACCCATCTGAGTGATCCCCATCTGCTACAAATTTAACAAATCTAACTCTACTTCACAGATTCATGAGACACTCTGCCAGTCAGGTCAGATACATAGCTTATAAGCATCCCTCTTTTTTCCCCCCCCCCTTTTTTTTTTTTTTTTTTCAATTAGACGTTACACAACACGAGTAGCTTATCCTCTTTGTGTAAATCTCACTATACCCCATCTCAATGAGATTTAAAACCTTCAAATTTCAAGACAGAGAGTATCCATGTGCTCAACTATTACAAGGTCTCTCAGGACATGTGTCCCTCCTCTCGATGTTAACCATAATATACACCTTCATATGGATGTCTAACAGTGATGGGCAGAGATTTGTTTCCCCTTCTCCTGCATGCTCCCCCGTCCTTTTCTTAACTCTTATGGGAAGTTTCCATGTCAATTGTCAAGAGAACAGAATAGTATACGACCCATCTGTTTGTACTCTTCTAAGACAATTCTAGATGCACTGACATGTACAAACTATGCACTCGAGTTCAACCTTGAAGACTAATTGAAGGATGAAACTCTTGAATTGAAGACTAAGACATGTTGGAATTTTTCTACTAATTAATTGTAACATTTTGATTGTAAAAATTAGGCAAACGATATAATTTGAGTTATAGAAAATGTTAGAATTTAAGTGCGAATGGAAGTCCCACCTAAGATGTGAATAGATATAAGAACTAGATGAGTAAAAAGACCTATAAATCTAATACCTTAAGATTTTTAGTCAAAATATTATGTTAAGCCTAATTGAGATAGTATTTGAATATGGTGGTACAAGTATGTGGCATTGGTGTAAGACATTATTAAGATTAATTAAACTCTCCAACTTCTATGTTTATCTAAGTATCCCTGATAACAAGTCTTTTCTCTGTTTTTTTTTTTTAAATGTGGAAAGCTATAACATTATATTTGGAATCATTAAAAAATAAAATTGATTTGATGATTTAAAAATTATTTTCATACTTGAAAATTATTATAAAATTGAGTCAATTCTTATTTTATAATCTTCTAAATAAAAAATTTCATTTATAAATTAAATCAATTTATTAAATTTATAATTCCAAACATACTCTAATGGTATGTTTCGAATCAATAATTTTATAATTTGATTTCATTTATAAAAAAAAACTTCTTATTTAAAAAATTATAAAATGTGAATTGATAATATTTAGAAATTTTTAGAAATCTCATGAATTTTAATTAAGTTGTTTTTAAAATTCTATTAAAAATGAGAGAATTTAAGTAGATTTAGGTGAAATTTATTTAAATTTACTCTATCCTTAATCATTTATTTAAAAATGAAAGAGAAGGTTTATTAAAAAAATGATAAAAATGTAAATTTTTTAAAATAAAATCAATTTAATTTTTATGTTTTGTTTTTCAAACATAAAATTTAATTTTTAAATTAATTCAAATCATAATTTTCATGATGAGTTCCAAATACAAAATTAATTTTTAATTTAATTTAATTTAATATAACTCAAATTAATTTAATTTTAATTTTTATAATTCCAAAAAACACACCTTAAAAGAATTTACCTTTTTCCTTGCTTCAAGAACTATAAGGAATTGGTGACGATGGGTCACGATACCCTCTCCCTTTTTGTGCCTTTTAATGCAGAATGTTGAGATTATATATAGTTGTCTTTCTTGTTATTGCTCAATAGCTGTTTTAACGGACATCCCTCCCCACGAAACGGGAAGGGAACGTATTCAAATAGTAGTTTTTTATGGGATCCTTAGTTGAGACACATCTTTTTTGTGGGTGGATTTTCTATATAAAATGTTGCACTTTGAAAATACTTGATCCTAGGCCTTACTTAGATTTGCGTGCCTGCTGTAACTTTGGAATGTGCATTGTCTTTCATTGCTCACATTAATATATCCCACATACATGCACACACTAATATACCAAAACATATGTCAAATTCTGCTTTAAATCCTCCGACAAATTTCTGAATATCTTACCTCTTGCTTTCATTGTCTTTGATTCCTTTGTGTGTTTTGTAATGATCTTTGTTTCAATCCGTGGTCCATATATTCCATAGAAAATGTAATTACCCGTGGAAGACAAGAAAGAACAAGACAAAAGATGACCTCTATGAATTTGATTTTGACATTTAAGGCATAGGAAATTAGGAATCCATATCCCAACAGACCATCTATATGCTTGCAAGTGACATTTTGTTCCCTTCAGCCAAAATCAAAGCGTGGTTTTCCCATATATTTAGATAAAAAAAAAGTGGATTTAGTTCTTGCTTTAGTAAATTCATTATTGATGAATGAAACACCATTATAGGCTATTAATACTTGTATTTCGGTACATAGTATAAAATATGATAATGTAAGTTTATATTATATGGTTTATTTTGATCATATATTTGATGTAACATTTGAAAGAATTTCAGTTCATCCATTTTAATTCATTGATTATAGAATAAACTAATCAAATTTCAAGTAACCTGATAAAATTTGATGGAATTATTTTATATCAGCCTAGATAAAAATATAATACTCTTATCCCAAATCAACTCTTGCAAGCAAGCCTTATATTATCTTACATTATACTATCAAAGTCTTTTACTTTCAGGCCTTATTCTATACAATCTACCAAATAACACCTAAACTACAATGCAAGAAAAAATGCAATCAAACATGTACCAGAAATCAAGTATACTCGGTTTAACGGTTACTCTCTTTAACCCTTTCTACCCTATGGAAGACTATTTGTGTTGGCCATTGAAACATGCACCCAACTAACCATTTCACCTTAGAAGGCACGACTCAATATTTGAATAATATAATAGTATATTTGATTTAATAATGATACAAAGCTGCATGCTTTGAAATGAGAGAAGTGAATCTTGATCATTAGATTTTAGATGGATGGTCAAGATTAAATTTTACTTAAAGGTTATATGACTACTTAAAAAAGTCACATGCTTTTATATTTTAATATTTACCATTCATGTAAGATCCAATGGTCAAAACTCACTCCTCAAAACTCACTCCTCTCACTCTTAAAATAAACCACTCCTTTCACTTGATATGCCTCCTACTTATACATATAACAGAATCCTAAGGTGATACCTTGACTGTATTTTTCTAGCCAATTGAATAAATCACTACATTATATCAAATTCCATTGTTCATTAATAAATAATGTCAAACAACATATTTATTTCTCTAGAATGCACTCTTTTAGACTCAATCAGCTTTAACCAAATTGCCTCTCTCTTTGTCTATGACAAGGCCTCTAATAACCTGAATGATTTAATGGAATGCAAAGCTCACTTGGACAAACAAGAGATAATACAATCAAATGAATTAACAAATGCCTTCAGCTTGCCAGAGATAACATGTTACCAAGGTTCTGAATCAAATGCAAATCCATCAACAGGGAAACCCATATTCCTGAGGTTTTCCATACATAGTAGTCATAAGCCCTCCCTTCCCAAGCCTGTAAGGGCACAAATCCATATCAGAAAAGTTCATTTACCTGAATAGAGACAAAACTATAGTTTCAGGAAACACAACATAATAAATAACCTCTTTCATACTTATATACTTCTATGATTTGAAGTGCAAATGTACAATGCCAATTATTTTAACATACACAAATAAAAACTTTAAGCATAGAGTAAGGGAAAATAATTGGTATTTTTACTTGTAGGGTAAAATGTAAGAATTAACAAATGTCAAAGAAAGAATGTGAATAAAGATACTCTCTTGATGCCCTGGTCATAGTTAGTATTACCTAAAGCTAAAATTACAATGATCGTGTACTTATAATATTTTGTTATACATAGATGACATATAATACAACAAGCTTAGTAGTTAAAATTATAATGGTTCATACAAACTATATGATATCATAAACATGAAACAGATGTTTACCATCACATTAGAATGCATCAAGGTATAGTCCATGTCATAACCAATGGCACTAATTGACAGCAGATTCAATGTACGGCTGCAGAATATTCCACGAGGTGAATTTCTTGATGCAAAAGGACTCTGTATGAGGACATGAAACAGTGTTATTTACATAATGAACCAATAAAAAAAACCTACCAGTCAAAGTACAAGTGGAGAAGAGTGAGAGAGTAGAAATAGAAAAACACAAAAAAAAAGTGGAATATGATGAAGAAAATAACAAGTGGTGAAACATGTAGTAGGCCCAAATCTTGAGATAAAATAGACATGTCAGTTTACTCTTAAATAGTACATTAATTGAGAAGGAAGAAAGGAAAGGTTCATAGTAGTACAATGACACACAACAATAACTAATGAGAAAACAACAAAATCTAAATATTATATGCAATTTTCCCAAATTTGGCACACACCTTTGTGAGCAAGGTAGATATTGATCTAATGTGTTCACATGCAAGGTTGATAATCCCATGACAAAACAAAAAACATCTTCATCTGCGAGGGACTTGAATGATAAAGTTAAACAAATAAATAAAAGATAATATAAGTAAATTACATCAAACTCTCTAGTTTATGAAACCAATGCAAACACCCCATGGTTTCGTATTATACAAAGGACCTGCCTTTAGTTGTTTTTTAGAGGGTGTCTGGAAAAAGTTATACAAGATAATATATGTATTTGGCAAAAAGAATTATATGGGTAGTATTTGTCTGATGAAACATTTAAAATAGGAGAGGCCTAGTGTAATTTACTCTATAACTCTTCACTTTGAGACTCTGGAAATATTATGCATACGTCTTCACAACTCATGTCAATGTAATGTCCATTATCCATCTCAAGAAGAGTTGATAAATGATAATGATGCAAGATAGTCACATAAGTCCAGATGGTAGGATACCACTTGATATATCCATGACACATCCATCAAATAGTAGCATAGAAAGCATCAACACAGGCGACCACAAAATATTTCAAGGCAAAATATAAGCAACTAGATAAGGAGCAAGCAAGCAAATCAAGTAGGTCTATGCACCGGAATACCCAATTCCTTCAGTAAATCTTCTGCTTCTCTAGCCTTTGTTCTGGCCACCTCCTCAATTGGACCTTCTAATGCAGCATGACCATTAATTCCTACAAGGAAAACCGAGATTTGCCTTGTTAGTATAAAATTTATGGCAACCATAATCAATATAATGACGTCTGTTGTTTGGTAATAACCTAAGAGAAATATTTACAAAAAAAATCAATAATTCATGACAAAAGTGTTAATTACTTCATAATTACTATACCAAATCTAGAAAGTCACTAGAAATGGGCTATTGATAAGGGGTTTGGGTAGTTTGCAGGAGGTCATAGGATCAAATTTTTATGAATTCAAACAAATTGTTCTTTTCTTTCTTTTCTTTTTTAATTAAAAAGAATTCAATTAAATTTCACATTCTTAATTGAATTATTTAGAATGAAATATTTTTTTCATTAAATTCAAGCAATGCCATGTAGTGTACACAATGAAATCCTATCAAAGTTGATGGGATTTGAGAATCACATAATACATTTAAATTACAAAAGACAAGTAACCATAGCATTTAAACTTTTCATAATTAAAATGCTTAAATTAATGCTGCAAGTTAAGCATCTAAATTGAATTGTAAGAATTAAATGATAGTCCAAATGTTAAAATTTAATTGAATTATGTACAATATTTATTTTTAAATTATATTCCGAAAGCAGTAGTATCATTGAAAATTAAAGCAAAGGAAATAAATTACTTCAACAGTCTCGGCCCATAAAAATTAAGTATATATCAGCACAGAATCACAGTGCATGTAACTTGGAATAATAATTCAAAACCATAATTACCTTGTGAACATAGTAACATGCCTATATTTGCATGAACGGTAAGCAACTTAAAATTTTTATGGAGAGAAAAATTCTATGCTCAACTGGATTTCGGCATAAGTAACATAAAAATTTCCATATAGCTATTTTTGAGTGTAGACATTCAAACGGCTAAAATAAAATGTATCATCAATGCTTCTTTGTCAAAAGTTTTCTTTATGTAATCAATTTTTTCTATTTTTTTCTCTAGTTACCTAATATTTTTTATGTTATTTTTTCTTGAGAGTGTGATGATGCTATGCATCATTCTTTGCTTATGCTTTGTAGAGTCATAAACTGCCATATATCTTTTTTTCCTTTTTCATAAAAAAGTCAATTTTGCAATGTTTGAACTCCCATTTGTACTATTCTTTTTATTTCTTTCCTGCAAATAAGCCAAAAGTGAATTCAAACTTGCCCATTAGAAAATATCATTCTTGTTAATCTGAAATCTCAATTGCCTTACTTTGATATAAATAAACAATTTTCACTAAAAAAAAAAGAGAAATAAGCAATACTTAATGTTTATTCATGTAGTATATCAAGAGCAACCAGTTAATTATTACTCAAACACATGTCTATTATATAATTAAAATTTCTTATTTCTTAGTGTTACACAAGGTACTTACAAGAAAAGCAAAGCACAAATTTTTACAATTTCAATTTCAACTAGTTAAACATTAAGACCAAGAAAAAAGAAAAAGAAAAGAGTTTAATTTTTATCCATTGTTAATGTAAAAAGTTTTATATTATCATTCAATCATGAGTTCCTAAATCATTAAAAAAAATTTGACTAAAATAATAATTATCTACAAAGTTAAATATTAGGTAACATAAAAATTTTATACATTGATAGTGGATCAAAATAAAATCCAAAAGGGAACTAGTTATACATAAAAAAAAAGTTACAAAAAGATAAGTAAAATTTTGCTTATTCAACTTTTTGAAAAGAAATGACTAAAAATCTCATTCCAAAAGAAATGTAATGGTACTCAAGTATTTATTTACAAATAATTAAATTAACAAATAACACAACTTTTGAACTCTATTGCAACTTTTTTTTAAGAGTATATTTCAATTGGAAGAGAAAAGAAAAACAAGAGAAGAAAAGAAAAGGCTTATTTTAAAATTTTAAATTTAAAATATTTAAAATAAGCTTTTCGGTTTCCTTCCCTTTTCTTTATTCTCCTTGATTTAAATATAGTTAAAGAATATAGATACTGCACATAGAAAAAAATTATTGGTTTTACATCTATTCTGCTTCATAGGATTGATAAGTGTTAGCAAAAGAAACATATCACAGGTCCAAATATTCATTAAACTCCAAAAATAAACTTAGCATATAATTTCAACAATTATAATCACTTGGGCTAGCAACCGACCCAACAAAGTTCAAGTGATGCCTAAACTGATATAACTATGGGTCAATTTTCAAAGGCTCGCATAATGAATGAAAAATGCCAGTATTACTCCCAACACAATTACCTTATTTTGATATACATAACCTAACGTTTATTTTAAGAGGTCCTTCAAAAGTAACTAGTTAACTATTATACAAATAATTTTCTATTGTAAAAGGTAAAAGTTATCTTATTTCATACTGTATACAAGGTACTTACTAGAAAAAGCAAAGAACTCATTTTTACATGTTTAATTTTAATTAATTTAACAAGTTTGTCTTTGAGCCACTATGTATCTTTTCCTGTGTAATTTTTTCAATCAATTTGTTTATGGGCCACTACGGATTTTATCTATCTTAATTTCTACTAGATTTTTTTTTTGAACCAAGAGTACCATAACAAACTCATTTAAACTAAAAAAGAAAATTTAGTTATAAAAGAAAATCAATTATGAGAGTACCGCTTGCCACTTCTAATTGTCTATTGATATTCCTAACAAACTATCTTTTATTTGATATTTTTAAAATATCCTTCTTTCTTATTTATAGTCAAACATCACTCTCATATTTGTACAAACTTATTACTAATTATTCTTTTAATTTATTTTAAAAATAAAAATATATTTTAGTATTAGTAAAATTCTAATTATCCCATTACTCTTCCTCTACCATGTCTGTTCTTTATGAAGAATTTTTTTTATCTTGCTTTTTCTTTTTTTTCATAAACACATTAGTTTTTTTTTTCAAATGCAAAAAAAAAATTGATGAAAAATTAAATTGATGGAGAAAATATAAATGTTACTAACATTCATTCTTGAAAGGGATATGCACTGTTGAGAGTATTGAAACTGATTGTCTGTACACTTAAAAAATTCTTAATAATTATTTATTTTTCAATATATATGTTATATAATATTTTAAATTATTATATATAATTATATATATATATATATATATATATTTCTTTTTGAATATGTACATAAATATAAAAGTGACACTAAATTAGTATTTGACTAAAAATAAATAAGAAAGGTATTTTGTAAATATCATATTACAAGTTAATTTAATAGGAATAACAATAGATAATTAGGAGTGTCAATAAACTCTCCCATCAATTACATGGCAAGAAAAAAATAGTTACAAATACATAAATAAAATTAGCAGATTCAACTTTCCAAAAAAGATAAAGAAAAAAATTATTTCTAAAAGAAATGTAATGGTACCCAATGTATTTGTTTACAAATCATTAAATTAATAACCAACACAACACTTTGAACTCTATTACAACTTTTTCACAAGAGTTCAGATACTGCGCATAGATTAATTTCGGTTCATGCTCCGCGTGTTGTGAAACAAGCGTGGAAGGGATAAAATGGGTAAGGGCATGTCAATATCTTTATCCTCTGACGACAACGTTTCAGCCTTTCAGGTATTGGAGGGTCATCTGTACAAACTTTATAAATGACTGCAGCCTGTAAATAAACACATGAGCATTTGAGCAATTTCATAAATGAATCACACATATTCAGCATCTTTGCTAACGTCAACAAGTATATACAACATCCTTTCTTGCCCTACAGTGCAGTTCAGATTACCCCCATCACCAAACTTTACCATCTCATCATCAAAAAAAAAAATCAGCCCAAAAAAAAGTTACCATCCCAATAAGATTATTGTAATTAATATTGGGGAAAATATCTAATTCAAGGTTAATCCATATCAATAGTGCACAAGTGGTCTGCATGACAAAAAAGACACAAGAAAATTTTCTGCAGGTGCTTACTTGCTCACAACCCCCACCAAAGAGGCTGTCCTACCCAAATTTCAATGTCTGCAACACAAACTGCATACATCAAAAGCAAATTCTTGACCATAGCAGTCATCTCTTTGGCTCCCTTGGAAAAGCTGTATGAGAAGGTATCCGTTAAGGAATGTTATGAGACATAATGTAGAGTAAGAACATATGAATATGATATATACCTCTGGACCCATTCAGTTTGGAGTCACCATTGTGTAAAGTTCAGCTAAAGATCCAACCAACTGTTGAACATGGAAATCCCAAGTTATTCTAGCTGAATATAAGGATAGTCAGATTAAATCTAAGAATATTATAATGGCCACAAATAATCAATGAGTATAACATGTTACCAAAAATTCAAAAGGAATATCCAGAATAGGCTTGTAAGGAACACCTCATTTCATCAGCTCAGAATTTTTAGTCTAGAGTAAACATCACAGCATACAGTCACTTGCTTAAGCAGTAAAAATTTACTCATTAGACAAATTAAAATAATTTTTTTAATAAAAAAATAAATTGAAACAAATTACTCAATTAATCTGATAGAACTTTCTTTAGGCATGCACAACAAAATTTTCTCTAATGAGGTCATATAATTGCATATTTCGACTAACATAAAGAAATTTGCAGAACAATAATTTGAGCCTTTTAATTTAAAGCTTGTACTTCTGATGTCGATTCCTTCTCCAGGAATCTTTCAAATATGACAACAAATTGTAAAATGCAAATAATCAATTTAGTGAAAGCTCCATCCTCTCCACAAAGGAGTGTGAACAGTAAAGCTATCCATTAGACCAGAGGGGAAGTTTAAGAACTAACATGATTGGCCAAACCAAAGCCAGCAAGCTTGACATTCCCAGCAGAAGCAACAAGCAAGTTAGCCGCTTTGATGTCCCAATATACAAACAAGAAAAGGAAGAAATAAACAAGCCTGCAAACAGTCAAAACCATACTGAATTAACAGTCCCAAAATAATAATATTTTCCACAGAATAGTATTTGCATGACTATCCATCTACTATAGATTTTATATCGTACTTTGTTCCAAAGCTCATGCTATACAAGCATATGAATATACCACTGTGAACTACATTTTGGCTATGCAAATAAGCCAACCCAGAAAAATGATGTCGAGTAAAGTTTCTGACAATCATCCATCTGCCATGGGTCTTAGCACTTTTGCTAATGACACAGCCACTACAAAATGTCATTCTTGTTAACTAGAAAAGAAATAAGAAATAAACAGTGTTTATTCATATGGTTTATGAAGACACAAATGCCTTATGGCTGTTTGATTCTTGAATCTGATCAAAACTAAGTGGTAAGATATATAATTGATGACAAAATATTCAAAGATTGCAAATATTTCCCATATCGACTTGTCAAAACAGAAAACACTGGTTCTATGAGACAAGTTCCTCATCTTACTACTAACCATCTTTTTGTACCCAAAGATTAATATTCTGTAGTGAGATCTCTTGTTGGATAATCTTTACCTCAAAATGCTAAACAAAATCTTTGCTCTACTGTGCAGTTTACTGGTGTGCCCATATGTACAAACTGCATAAAACAAGATAAAGACCATTAGTTATATTTATAGTAAGCTTGTTTGCTTAATAATAATAATAATAATAATAATAATAATGAAATGGTCAACAACTGGCATACTTTGGCTATGCAAATAAGCCAACCCAGAAAAATTATGTCAAATAAAGTTTCTGACAATCATCCATCTGCCATGGGTCTTAGCACTTTTGCTGATGAGCAAAAAGCCAACACTTCGTATGATGTCTAATGAACAAAAACACAATGCAGGATGAAATCCTTCTTATTTCTTACTGATATGAAAGTGCTTACAAGAAAGCAGAGAACACAGTTTTACACAACAAAAGGCAGATAAGGCACACTTGAATTCAAGCCCAACCACCAGAAAATGTCATTCTTGTCAACCAGAACACAAAAAGCAATAACTCGTGTCTATTCATATGGTTTATCAAGAACACAAATGCTGGATGGTTTTTTTTATTCTAGAATCTGATACTAAAAATTAGAAAACAAAGCCAGTTAGTTATAATTAAGTGATTAGAATGTATATTTGATTACCACAATATTCGGAGTTAAAAAGTAAATTTTTCTCTCTAACTTACCAAAATAGAAAACACCAATATTGTAAGGGAACTTCCTCATCATACTTGTAACCACCCTAACACTGCAAGGGGCTTCTGTGTTCTTTATCTGGCACCATTCTTAGGGCAAAGACCATAAATTATTTTCATAGTAAGTGGGTGTTTTGTTTAGAAAACGCACAAAGGTTCACTGTAAAGAAAAAGTCAGTCCAGAAAATGAATGAAATTCGGCATTGGCATTTAATGACACAGCCACTACAAAATGTCATTCTTGTTAACTAGAAAAGAAATAAGCAATAAACAGTGTTTATTCATATGGTTTATGAAGACACAAATGCCTTATGGCTGTTTGATTCTAGAATCTGAGGTCAAAACTAAGTGGTAAGATATATAATTGATGACCAAAATATTCAAAGATCGAAAGCAAATATTTCCCATATCGACTTGTCAAAACAGAAAACACTGGTTCTATGAGACAAGTTCCTCATCTTACTTGTAACCATCTTTTTGTACCCAAAGATTAATATTCCGTAGTGAGATCTCTTGTTGGATAATCTTTACCTCAAAATGCTAAACAAAATCTTTGCTCTGACTGTGCAGTTTACTGGTGTGCCCATATGTACAAACTGCATAAAACAGGATAAAGAACCATTAGTTATATTCATAGTAAGCTTGTTTTTGCTTAATAATAATAATAATAATAATAATGAAATGGTCAACAACTGGCATTTACTTTGAGGAGTGCATGACAATTATCTTTTGATAATCCTCCGTCATCAAATCCATTTCCCAATTAACTTGAATGTTGGGGATGTGGTGATTTTGGGCCAAATTTGCGGGTGCTTCGTCTGGAACCGTTCTTCCAGCAAAGGACTTCCATTGATTTGGAGTTGTATGAGAGAGGCAGGCAGCCTTTCTCCCGCCATATTCTCCAGCTTCGGACAATCTAACAATTTCTAATTGTTGGAGGGAGGTGAGGTGGAGAAGCCCCTTGCAGTCCAACGTCTCCATACTTGAAAATCCAGACAGTCGCAGAGATGTAAGGGAGGAAGGAAGAGGCAGCAAACCCTCCTTCGGGAAGGACTTGACACTCTCACATGGACCGCTGATGCGAAGATGGGTGAGACTCAGCTCATGCTTCTCCATCGATGCTAGGCTGCTCAATAGTTTCTCGCTGTAGCTGATATGAAGTGATCTCAAGTTGGGCGACAAACCTCCACCCGGAAATGAATCAATTTCTGAGCAATCGGTTATGGAGAGTTCCTCTAACTTTGGGAGAAGAGTATTCATGTGAGAAGGCAATGACTTCAAGTTGGTGCATTTGTAGACTTTGAGAGAAGTCAGTCTGGGCGCAGCTAATCCTTCTTTGGGGAACGATACAAAATTTGGGCAGTAACCGATTCTAAAACTTCTAAGATTTTGAAGATTAGCATCTTTTGATACCAAGAGAGATTGCATATTTTCACACTCACTTATTTTGAGAGACATGAGATTTGGAAAGGCCTCCAATGGGAAGGATGTGAGTGAATCACAGCTGTCAATTATTGTTATTGACTCTAGCAACTCGTGTTGTTGCTTTGGGAATTCTAGTTTTCTACAAGTTCCTGATTTGCAGTGATTTCAATGATGCGGGTAGACAACCCCCTGGAAATGATATGGCGGACGAACAATTTGAAATTTCTAAATCTCGAAGGAGAGTCGGTTGGGTGACGCGAAGGCCTCAAACACTGACTCAGCCAGCTGGCATCCTTCAATTGAAAGAGAGTGCAGTGAAAGCGGTAACTCCTGCAACCCTACTTTATTGCTTCCATGTATCCTTAAACTTGCGAATTGCAGGAGCCCTTGGGAGAGAAGAAGCCAACTGCTCGCATGCGTCAATGGAAAGTTCTTCCAAAGCAGGAAGGTGATTAGGCAAATCTCCCTTTAATATGGGACAGCCACGTATTTTCAAGCCGCTTAAGTTTAGGAAAAGCATCGGACTCAGACGAACGCCACACCTGCCAACAAGGCATATAACGAAATTTCAGAGATATTCCAAGGATGGAAAGGGTGTTGCGGAAGAAGAATGATCATCATCATTCTTGTAAAACTCGGCACCAATAGTCTCCAGCCCATCACAATTTTCAATCTTCAGGTACTTGAGAGAGGGTAATTGTCCAAGTGAAGGAAGCATACAGCAATTACTACAATGACATTAGAACCAGATTAGTCATATTGCAGTAGGAAAATGTATGCCCCACCCAATCTGGAAATCTTGTACCCCTGTACCTTACGATTGCTAAAGATTTCAAACCTTCGTGAGGTTGTAACTTGTCAAGTATATCTCTTTCAATCTGTGAGCTTGTAATCCATATCACAACCCGAAGACCATTTCCAACCGCAATCGGTTAATATGCTTCTTATCCACCATCCTTGCCTCCAAAAGCTTCAGTGCTATTGGTAAGCATTCTCCAATCTGGTGATTTGCAAGTGATTTCCATGAAGATTTGAAAGTTTCCCCAATTCCTTGATTCCATTCTCTTCATGCTTGCCCACAGCAAAGTCGCTTAAAAACTGCAAATGTTTTAATTTTGCCCATTCCTCTTGGCATCTCTTTTAAACCAGTTCCTTGCAATATCAAGATGACGCAAGTTCACAAGATTTTGCATGCCACTGGGCAGCATAGTCAGCTCCCTGCAACTCAACCAACTTCAACGTTTGTAAATTATACAATTTACTCAATGACTCAGGCAATGTCTTGATCCTTGTCCCAGACATATCCAAATAACGCAGATGGATCAATTCACCAATTGAATCAGGCAATTCATCAATATGCCTATAGGAACGAAATGACAAAACCCTCAAGTACTTCAACTTCAATATGATAGATGCTGCGTTTTCAGTGGAGAATATTGGAGCAAATTTTAGTTTGGATTGGGTAGAAATGTCCTCAGAAATTTTATTCTACCAAAGGCTTCAAAAAAATTTTGAGATCCAATGACTGAAAGAGATATATGACAAATGACGAGTCCGAATACTCATCTCTTCTGATCCTTTCCCATGTTCTTCTAATCTAAAATAGAATTCTCCAGCAACTGATGTCGCTAAGTCATGCATGAGATCGTGCATAACAAAACACTCCCTACAATTTCTATGTCATGTTGGAAAAATGATCGGGATGCTAAATCATCAAAATACTCATAACCAACTTCTTCTAAAGTCTTTCCTCTCTTTGGCTGCTGTAAAAGATCTTCTGCCATCCACAACAAGATTATTTCATCTTTCTCCAATTACACAATCCTTGGGATACAATGAACAATAAGCAAAGCAACGTTTTAAATGTGAAGGGAGATAGTGATAACTGATTTTCAAAGCTGGAATAATCTTACTGTCATTTTCAGAAAGTTCCCAAATGTCACTCTTCAGTATAGTATTCCAGTCCCTCAGATCACGTTTTGTTCGCAATAGGCCTCCAAGTGTTTGTGCTGCTAAAGGTAATCCCCTACACTTTTCAACAATCTCTCTACCAATTTTTTCTAGAGCAGAATCCTCACATGATTCCATGGAAAGAAATGCATGGTTTTTAAACACTAACCAACAATCTTCATTAGACAACGGACATAGATCGTGAGGTTCGAAGTGTTTGGACCCCTGAAGCAACCTTTTTACTTCGAGTTGTTACAAGAATTTTACTTCCCTTAGTCCCATATTGAAATGGTTTTAGAAGAACATTCCAATTATCATAATCCTCGTTCCAAACATCGTCCAAAACAACAAAGAATTTCTTTCCAGTCAGCTTTTCCTTCAAATCAAGTTGAAGTAAATTTAAATCCTTCATACTACGAGCAGTAGAAGCAACTGCTTCTATTATAGTCTTAGTAACTTTAAGAATATCAAATTCTTCAGAAACACAAAACCCATGCTTTCAAATCAAACTTTTGCATCAAACTGTCATCATTGTACACCAATTGGGCTAAAGTGGTTTTTCCAACTCCACCCATGCCCACAATAGGGATCACAGATATTTTATCATCACTGTTATCATCTAACAATTTGATTATGGCCTCTTTGTCTTGAACCCTGCCATATATATTAGATTCCTTGTACTAGAGATGTTGATGGAGCTCTCCATGAAAAGTTCTCCCTTGCAATCTCTTTCAGACCAAGAAATCTTTGTGTTTTACAATAGATTCTAGTCTCTTAGTGATGATTTCCAGATTATTTAACCGTCTCCCTGTCTTGCAAATTGAGATAGCGAGAGAACAAGTTACTTACCTCCTTTTGAGTTGCAGCTTTAGTAGAAACTTCATCCAATAAGTCATCAGCAACATAGACAGCATCTTTGAGATCATCGAGCCAGTTCTTCACCGCTACGTCTTTGACTTGTTTCTGCTCAGCATCATTAAGCAAAGCTTTGAACGGCATACAGGGTTGTCTTCAACCTTTGAAGCAACTCCTGGTCAAGCTTCTTTCCTAGGATCAAGTTGGCAGCCTCAGGTGAAGAGAGCCTATCGAAAACAACGTCAAGAAAAGCAGAGAGAAAAGCTCCACCCACAAGTGTCTGCTGCCATGTTCTCAAGCATGGAAGATGAGATTAGATGGGAGAAAGGTAAGGAATTGCTTGCAGGCTGTGCTCTAAACTCGGTTCTTTATCAAGTGCATAGTGAGGCACTCATAATTTATTAGCAAAAGAAATTGACTTGACCTGCTCACGCGGTCTGCGAGACAAAGTTTAGTGCGTACCGAGTACGAAGCTTTGCTTTGTTCATATTTCCTTTTTCCTTTTATCTTTCAATGCTTCTTTGAATGATGCTTCAAAATGAATTAAACAAATCGCATAAAGTTTCAACTTCTATGTGACCCACCAAGTAATTTTCCTCCTTTCAAGACTCCCTTGTTACTAGCCAGACAACAGATCTAATACCCCACAGCAAATTAATCAGCTAGACACCGCACTAACGATTACATTGCCAGGTAAATGGGTAGAGAAGTCTACATATGGCGCAGCGGTAGGACCGGACCACTATTGGAATACAGATAAGAACAACAGAAATGGACAGCGTAGCTGTCGGTGGAACAGTATCCTAGGCCTTATTGATCCAGAGGAGGTTACTGTCCTCTTTTGAAAATAAAAATTAAAAAATTTATCAAAAAACTGTACTCAGAATTGAATCATGGCCCCCACCATTTGTGCACCTGTAAAGTGTTAAACAAAAAATTGAATACAATATCATTTTTATGTATCTAAAAGCTGAATCTTCAAGGCGTGTCGGTTAATAACTTATAGTCCATCTGTCCAGCAAATGAAAGTGAGAAAAATTGCTATCAAAGTTTATGTCTGATAAATTAATTATCTTAAAACAGGTGATTTGATATCTTGCTATGGATAGAGTTATGTTTTATTTGTTGTTCGTTAAGTTTTTTTATATTTAGATAATATATGCATCCTCATATATTTTTTTAAAATGTTATAAAATTATTCAGAGCTTTTTAATGATTCGATTTTTAAGCTACTAGTGCTATGATTTTTAGAATGCAGATTTTGTATGACCATCAAACTCTTATTTTCACTACATGTTCGTGGAGAAGTTAGAGCGATTGGAGAAAGATAATTTCATATCCTAAATCTGTTTTTTGGCTTTCATTATGAGTCAATACTTAATACAAACTTTAGTTTGGCTTTGATATCCAAAATCAGAGTGAATGTATGATATGCTGCTGGTTGAGAGCCTAGTAACACTTTATGGAGATCATGACATTTCTTTTCACAATAGATATCAGTTTTTGTTTCTATTTATTGTAACAAATGCTACCTAAATGTTAAGTCCAATTAGTTGTAAATTTAGTAAATAACTTGATTTTTGTAGGTTGAGTTTGTGCATAGTTTAGAGGTATGAGATGACCAATACAAGAAAATATTGGATGAGAAGCTTCACATGGCATATGAAAGTTGATTAATTCAGGCATATAGCAAGGAGTTTGGCAATAGGCTTGCGACCTAGTGATGCATCTAACTGAAATGAAGAAAATACTTCATTTGCTTCACTGGTCTTGAAAGTAAAAATGAACATTAGGCCAAAGTTTTTTGTAACTGCCACATTTTTTGGTAATGAGGTGATACATTTATCATGTATATAAACTAATGGCATAGTAAAATTTCAGTAATTGAGAAATTGTCTGAATATCTTGGTTCTAACATGTTATTTTATAATTCAAAGTTATCTTCAAAGTCTAAAATTAGGAAAAGAAAAGGAGAAAAATAATTTTTAAATCAGGAAGTATTACTCCTACAATATTTGACTTAAATGATGCCTACAACCTTCTAGGGCGACGAAAGTAAGTTACATCCGTAAACATGAAAACTATTATTTAATTCATAAGAGTTACATCTTATAGGGAGAATTATATTATTATCATTCCCAATCTAAGAAATTAGACCTATATAACAATTTAAATGAGCCGAATCCTGTGAGTATATGCTTTATTTACACCAAAATAAAAATCTGACATAAATGAAGAATGAGAAGGCAAGTATGAAAAGTTAACGAGTAACTGAATCAGAATATATGACAAGTCAATAGGAATATTAAACCCACTTTGATACTCTCATTTATATCATAAAAATTACACAATTTTCAATTATGAAAGCTTTTGGACTACTCTACTCAGCTTTCAACGATGGTTAGTTTCTTATATGACTTGACTTTATTTGTAGTATACATTAACGGTGGCTCAACAAATTATTTATATGAGTCAAAAATATATTTTACCCTAAATTTTTTTTGTCAAACGCTAGTGTAACGATATTAACCATGTTAAAATTTGTATTTAAGCAAATTGTTTGCCTAGTATCACTTCAGAATGAAAAGACGCATATACGCCTACATAATTGACTTTGTCAACGAAACTGTAACTCAACTGAGCATTGACCTTAATTAATAAAACTAGCGTGTGATGATGAGGTTTGATTTTTCACAAACTTTCTTTTCTCCCTCCCTTGTCTGAATGCTTCCTTCTTTTATGTAACCAAAAAAAAAAAAAAAGGATTTGCAACCAAAATAAAGAGAAAAAGATTGGATAAAAAAATGAGATGTTTAATATTGTTGGAGAAAACATAGCTGGATGAGGATTCACAAAACAAAAAAAAAAAAAAAGGAAAGTAAAATAACACACAAAGAAAAGGATTGCATTTACAACCGAAAAAAAGAGAAAAATGATTGGATAAAAAAATGAGATAATAAATATAGTTATAGAAATCATAGTAAGAATGAGGATCGAGAAAAAGAATGAGAAAATAAAAGTAAATAAATTTCAATATAATTAATTTCTCTAAATTTGTTTTAATTTAGTTATTTAATAAATACTTAAATAAATAAATAAATAATATTTAAATTTTTTTGAGAAAAAAAAATATCCATGGAAATCTACTACATATATTCTCTTAATTAATAATAAAAATATCTTCAAAAAATGAAAACATATAATATAACACTAAACAAAATTCCTAATGCACTTCAACGCAAACTCATAAGTAGATGAAGGAGGATTTTTATATTTAAGAAAATTAATTCTCTAAATATCTTACTTTAATTGATGGTCTAACACAAAGATAAATATTTTTTGTTACTTAAATAAATAAATAAATAATATTTAAATATTTTTTGAGACAAAAAAATATCCATGGAAATCTACTACATATATTCTCTTAATTAATAGTAAAAATATCTTAAAAAAATGAAAACATATAATATAACACTAAACAAAATTCCTAATGCACTTCAACTCAAACTCATAAGTAGATGAAGGAGGATTTTTATATTTAAGAAAATTAATTCTCTAAATATCTTACTTTAATTGATGGTCTAACACAAAGATAAATATTTTTTGTTACAAAAAATTTATGAGGTGGATAATATGCTTCACAATTAAAGTAGTGCATATCACAGTTAGTAAATATTAATTAATTACCAATAAAAAGTAACTTTTTTATTATGAAATAAAAAAGTGAGAATAAGTTCTCATTCATTTGATTTAGGAATGCAATAGTTAAATCATTCCTTAAGTGGTGGCTCTAAGATTTAAACTTTATTTGTACTCTTAAGATTGCGATATGTTAACCATTACAACCAACCACTTACGGGTATCAATAAAAAATAGAGTAAACCCCCATATTGATCTTTCAAAGAGACAAGTGTCATCACTTTGATCCTTTAAAGATTTTTGTCATCAATTTAATTCCTGAATCTAAAAAATATCATCAAAATTGTTCTTTTATGTATAGATATGGGACTAAATTGATAAAATTTTAATAATTAAGAGATTAAATTGATGATAATTTTATATAATTAAAGAATTAAATTGATAATATTTTTCGATTATTAAATGACTAAATTTGGATTAATATATTTGAATGATTAAAATAATGACACTTTTTATATTCAGGAACTAAATTGGTAAAAAAAAACCTTTGATTGATCAAAGTGATGAAACTTATATTTTTGGAAGATTAAAACGATGATTTACTCTACAAGATAACTAATAAGAATCAAATTAAAAAATAATTACCAAGTATGGAATCAAATATTTTTTTTTTGTATTGACATAATTCAATCCTATTTAAAACCGTATTGGCAATCAAATATAAATAATTAAATTTACATTTTAACTTTGAAAGCAATAATAACATTGCAAATCAAAGATTGTGTGTGTCAAATTTAGGAAAGCAAATCATTTTTTTTTCTCTTTCCAAACTTTCATCATTTTAGGTAGATTTGTAGTTTTCCTTTCATGCTAGTTTCATGGATTTTGTCATTTTGGCCAAATGCATTCCTTAAATTTCTGTTATAGAAACCTCAAAGATCATCTTTTAAATTTTTCTTTTCATGTTTTTCTTAAAATAATAAAGTATTGTGTTACTCATCTGTCAATGACCTTTCTCAATGCCGCATTATACAATCTTTTATTTTTAAATTATATGCAACAATAAAAAAAATAAAGAGAGCGAGACTTATATACCCACAAAAACAAACCCTAAATTTTTCAAAATTCATCTTATTTTTTCTTACACTTGATTATAGATAAACATTAGTTAATTTTACAAAAAAGATAGGTCAAAATCAAGCCATTATTAATTTGTAAAGAAAGAGAATAAATTACATCTAATAACTGTAAATAGGAAGATACATATATATTTTATTATGAATTAATAATTGAGAATTCATTAAGGGATTATAGAAGAAGAATTGATTTCTCGTAGATGTTTTTAATTTCATTCGTATAAGCTCTTATTTGCTTTTCTCTTCAATGCCTTGAATGAAGTTATTCTATTTATAAAGGTTTTCATTAAAGTGTGAACCCAAACTTCACTCATGCAGTGTAATAAGTTTTTCTGCTGATATATTCAACATTAAATTTTATCAATTTAATCGTTAGGTTAAAAGTTCTTATGAAATATATTAAATATATAAAATTTTATAGAATTTAAAAATTAATTGATACTTCATCTAACTATTTTATTTTAACATTTTATAATATTTTTAAAATATAAGTAAATATCAAATATTATAGTATATACTTATAAATGTTCAATTTTTCTTAAATTTGATATGCAAGATTGTTATAATAAGATTTCATGATTCAGTGGTTAAATTAGTAAAATTGACATTCTATAAATAGTTATTCAATAATGTAAGTGTATAAGACTTACTCTTAGAGTGTAAATTAATTTAACATTCTAATATTACTTGTGATGTATATATTCAAAAAAGAGAAAAGAGTATACAAACTTTCTAAACTTTAAGTTATTTGCAAATAACTCATTGAATTTTAAAATCTTTCTAATTAATATTTAAATTATAACCATTATACAAATCAATCCTTTCACCCACCTTTCATTTATTTTAAATTTTTTTTATTCAATTTGAAATGAATGAAAGATAGATAGAATGAGTTGATTTGTATAATTTTTATAATTAAGTATTAATTAGGGTTATTTTAATGTTTAAGGACTTATTTATAAATGACCTAATACTCTTTTCTCTTAAAAAAATTAAAATAAGATAATTGTATAATCTTTTAATATGGTGATAGTATATGAAATTTTAACTCCTAATTAAAAAAAAAAAACTAAAAGTTTTTTAAAGATTCAAGTGGCATAACTTTTCTTCACTAAAAATTTTTGACATTAATTTAATCTTTTAATTATAGAAAATAATATCAAAATCGTTCTTTAAGAATTAAATTAATATAATTTTTATAATTAAAGAATAAAATTAATGTCAATTTTATATGATTAAGAAATTAAATTAATAATATTTTTTAATAATTGAGAGACTAAATTAATGTTAATTTTTTTAAAACTAAAATTATGGATACTTTTTATAATTAAAGAATTAAATTGATATTAAAATTTTTTAAAAGATCAAAATAACTACATTTTCATTTTGAAAGAATAAAAACTGAATTTACTCGTAAACTGAATTTTTAGAACCTGTCAAATAGTTTACCGTAATGGAAAGAGAATCTTTTCTTCATCAAGCAAACTTGTGCTTTGCAGCACATATAGTTTGATCAATTATTTAAATGTATGTTTTCTCTTCTTTGATAATTTGCTCCAGCAATTGCCATATACCAATCTTATCCTTAAAAAATCATCTAGAAATTCGTAAAAAGGAAGATGCATATATATTTTATTATGAATTAATAATTGAGAATTCATTAAGGGATTATAGAAGAAGAATTGATTTATGGTAGAATTTTTGAATTTCGTTCGTATAAGCTCTTATTTACTTTTGTCTTCAATGATTTGAATGAAGTTTTTCTATTTATAAAGGTTTTATTAAAGTGTGAATCCAAACTTCGCTCATACAGTATAATAAGTTTTTCTGTTGATATATTTAATATTGAATTTTATCAATTCAATTGTTAGGTGAAAAGTTCTTATGAAATATATTAAATATATGTAATTTTATAGAATTTAAAAATTAAATAATACTTCATTTAATTATTTTATTTTTAACATTTTATAATATTTTTAAAATATAAGTAAATATCAAGTATTAGAGTAGATACTTATAAATGTTCAATTTTTCTTAAATTTAATATGCATAATTATTATAATAAGATTTTATGATTCAGTAATTAAATTGATAAAATTCACATTCTAGAAATATTTATTCAATAATGTAAGTGTATAAGACTTACTTTTAGATTGTAAATTAATTTAACATTCTAATATTGCTTGTGATGTATATATTCAAAAAGAAAAAAGAATATACAGACTTCTTAAATTTTGAGTTATTTACAAATATCTTCTTAAATTTTAAAATCATCCTAATTGATACATAAATTATAGTAATTACACAAATCAATCATTTTACCTACCTTTCATTCATTTTAAATCTTTTTTTATTTAATTTGAAATGAATAAAATGTGAATAGAAGGGTTGATTTGTATAACTATTATAATTTAAGTATTAATTAAGACGATTTCAATATTTAGATAATTATTTGTAAATAACCTAAAATTTAAAGAGCCTATATATTTTTTTCTTAAAAAAAATTAAAATAAGATAATTGTATAATCTTTTCAATATGCTGATAGCATATGAAATTTTAACTCCTAATTAAAAGAAGAAAAACTAAAAGTCATTTAAAAATATAAGTGTCATTATTTTTATATTTTAAAAATTTTTAATATTAATTTAATCTTTTAAACATGAAAAAATGACATTAAAATTATTTTTCAAGAACTAAATTAATATAATTTTATAATTAAATGACAAAATTAATATCAATTTATATGATTAAAAAATTAAATTATTAATATTTTTTAATAATTGAGAGACTAAATTCAATATTAATTTTTTTAAAATTAAAATTATAGACACTTTCTATAATTAAAAAATTAAATTAATATTAAATTTTTTTAAAAAATTAAAATAATGACACTTTTATTTTGAAAGAATAAAAACTGAGTTTACTCGTAAACTAAATTTTTAGAACCTGTCAAATAGTTTAACGTAATGGAAAGAAGAATCTTTTTTTCATCAAGCAAGCGTGTGCATTGCATCACATATAGTTTGATCAATTATTTAAGTGTTTGTTTTCTCCTCTTTGATAATTTGGTCCAACAATTGCCAGCTACCAATCTTATCATTAAAAATCATCTAAAAATTTTGTGTTTTGAATATCAAAAAGTTTCATTTATCAGTTATCGTGACTTGATCAATATTTTAAGATTTGGCGGAAGGGACCCTTTTGAATTGGGATGTGTATGCTTTCTGACGGAGGGTGATTAGGTCAGCAATCATACCTACATGAGCAAACTTGGTACGCAAATGCATTGTTTGCACGTAGAGAAAGAAAATAGAGAAATCAAGAAAAAAATATAAAGAAAAAAAAAGTAAAAACAAAAAATTTTGAAATTTTTTCCTCTAAATTAAAAATATTCATCTTTTATCAGTTTCCATCTTGTGTCTTGCACGTATGGGCCACAACATTATCGTGTACTCTTTTTATGCTTAATTTAGGATCCAAATCCGTTAATTAGGTAATACAATATATATAATTTTCATTTATAATGAAAATAAATATACACCTTAAAAGATATAATTAAATCTCCATCCATCATATAAAAGATCACTTGGACTGTACTTAAATGGTAAGAGGAGAATAAGAATTTAGATAAAAATATAAGCTCAATTAAGTGAAAAAAATAAAAAAAAATATAATTAAAATTTTTTTGTTAAAATTTTTTACAGAGTAATTTAACATATTTGTTGACTTTTATATAGGTGAGTGGTTTTTATGACTTAATTTTATCTAATAACTCTCCTTAACTTTAAGAGAATTCTATTAAAAATTATGATTATTTTTTCTTGACTGTGTAATGTTATTAAAAAAATCAATCAATGTAGTGTAAATTAAATACTATTTTATTTATGGCCAAAATTTCCAAAATATAATTGCAAGATATTTATTCCTTAGTCCCTTTCACTAGGTGTTAATCTTTTAGATTTAATTTTAATTTATTGTCATTATACAATTTTTTATACTATTATTTGATCACGTCTTATTTACTGTTTGACTTTTTAAGTAATTATTATTTTAGTTAAACTTTCTTTTAATAATTTGATAATTCATAATTAGAAGATAATATAAAACTTTTTATACCAATAATAGATCAAAATTAAACTTGTTAAGAATGAGTTAGCAAAAGTATCTCTTCATTTTGCTTGCAACTCTTTGATATCACATTTTTACAGCATATAATGATTTTAACCCATCATTTTCAATCCCACTAGGATCATCTTATTTCCATCTAGCTATTAGTGAATAATGAATAGAGATAATAAGTGAACCGATATCTTTTCTTCTGGTAGATACATAACCGGTATATTTAAATGGAGAGTTGTTATGGTATTTCAAGATTTTATTTGGAATCATTAACAAATCAAATTTTATGATTAAAATATTTTAAAGAAGATTGGAATTTATTTTATTTTAATAATTTAATTTGTTACTCTTACTTAAATTAAATAAGTAAATAAATTAATTAGGATAAAATTGTTAATTAAACTAAAATCAAATTAAATTCACATAAATCTAACAAAATTTGAGTGAATTTATTAATGCACATAACTTAAATTTAAGAGAAAATTATTCTAACTTTCTTTTTATTTACTTATTTTTTCACAAATCCCTATTTATTTTCAAAATTTACATAGACATCATTTCTTAATTGATTTATGTGTAGTGTGTGTTTGTAAATTATAAGAGAAGTATGTGTGAGTATTTAGGATTATGTGTAAAATATATTTGAAAGTACTTAATTGGTATGTGTAAGTTTTGAAAGTAGAAGATGTTGTAAAAAAAACAGTTTTGCATCGTCACCATGAATGGCTTTGATTGCAAGTTTTGCCCTGTACATGTCATTTTATATATATGGCATCCACAAGCTTTCACCACTATAAACCTTTTGAAGTACTTGCATTATAGGATCTACTAACTTCCTAACATACTGCATTTTCTTCCAAAATGTGACATTCAAAAACAATTTTTTCCACCTCTTTTACCTCACTTGTGCTGGAGAACCTGGATGAAATCCATTTGTTTGATAGAAACATTCGTCTGAGACCAACTCGATGATCCATTAAGCTCTGCATTGTAGCAAACATACCGAGAACCAGCTGGCTTTAGAAGCTCCTGCCCCTGGGTAAATTAACTTCTCATAAGATTTAACAACCATATTTGATTGTATATTAGCTTTTTAATTTCTTGGCCCTTTTCCATGCACTCTCCAACACATCTTATCTTCATAAAATCTTCAAGCATCCGATTCATACAGTAAGTGGCACAAGGGGCCCCAGAATAAATTCATTTTCTTCTCTTCAACTTAAACAATAAAAAATAAGGTTAAATTTACTTCTTATAAGTACTTAGCACAAGGATACAAAGTATGTAAAGTGTAGGAAGTAGATAAGGGAGGCTACTTCATTCCAATGTCAGGGACACCTACCAATGAAGGACTCCAACAAAACTCAAACTCAAGATTTTTTGAAATTCATTATTCAATTCTACTAGTTCAACTAACTTTTATTAACCAAGACGAGTAAGTTCTATGCCTAGTTGTTGTGGTCCATATTAAGAATGACATGTTCTAAATCCAAATCTAAATCTAAATCCAAATCACTATATGAACAAGGTTGCTTGCATGTCATTAGTGATGCATTCGGGCTTCACACGAGAGATCTGTTTGTCTCATCTAAGAACTACATGTAATGTAAGGTGACCGTTGAAATAAGTATAAAAAATAAACTAAAAATTCAAGTGCTGATTTTCAGACAAATTATCATATGAGAGCTTATTTTAAAAGAAAATAAAAAAAAAGAATTAACTGTCACTTCTATATTTTGTACAAGTTACCTCAAGGAAAGACTAGGAGTAATACTAGGCAGACAAATGCAAACCATACCAGTGTGTTATACTGACAGAGTTTGCAAACAAATTCAAGCGATTCCATGTTAGAATGCAGCTTGAAAATGAGCTCTCTATCCCATTTGACAAGTCAAAGAAGACATAGAGTAGCTCTTGTTTTCAAGAAATAATACTCTGTTTTGTTTAAATATTTATGGTGAGTGAAATGGAAATGGAATAAGATGGAATGAAATGGGGTGGAATGAAAATGAAGTTTCCCATACCATTGTTTGGATATTTAACAATGAAATGGAGGGAAGTTTCCATTTCATTGTTTGGAAACACCAATGGAGTGAAATAGGGGTATGGAGTGAAATGAGATAGAATATAGTCTACTCAATTTTATTCCATTCCATCTTATTTTTTAAAAGTCCAAATAGTGGCATGTCTTATCATTTCATTCCATTTTATTATACTCTTTTCCATCCTATATCACTAATCCAAACAAGCCCCGTGCCCACAGAGAATATCTTATTTCTTTGAAGTTGCAGTTGCTTTTTTTATTAATAACTATGTTATTTTTACATCTCAATTCTTACACATCCTTTTATACACTTACCTTTTATGGTAAAAAAGGAAGAGAGAGGAAAGGAAAATGTGAAAAGAAATTAAATTTCTCTCTTTTACTTCTTACCATTCATGGTAGGCATATAGAAAACATGTAGGATTGAAATATGATAATAACATTTTATTTTTTTTTTTGCAAACCAATTCAATGTTAACAATAGAGATGCTAATGACAAGCAAAGACAGGATCTATTTGGTACTCCATAACTATTGTGAATTCAAATGAATTGTTCTTTTCTTTTTTTTTAATTAAAAGGAATTCAATTAAATTTCATATTCTTAATTGAATTATTTAGAATGACATTTTTTTTTTCATTAAATTCAAAGCAATGCCATGTAGTGTACACAATGAAATCCTATCAAAGTTGATGGGATTTGAGAATCACATACTGCATTTAAATTACAAAAGACAAGTAACCATAGCATTTAAACTTTTCATAATTAAAATGTATAAATTAATGTTGCAAGTTAAGCATATAAATTGAATTGTAATAATGAAATGATAGTCCAAATGTTGAAATTTAATTGAATTGTGCATAATATTTATTTTTAAATTATATTCCGAAAGCAGTATCACTGAAAATTAAAGCAAAGGAAATAAATTACTTCAACATCCTTAGCCCATAAAAATTGATTATATATCAGCACAGAATCAAAGTGCATATAGCTTGCAATAATAATTCAAAACCATAATTACCTTGTGAACATAGTAACATGGCTATATTTGCATGAACAGAAAGTAACTTAAAATTTTTATGGGGAGAAAAATTACATGCTCAATTGCCCTTCGGCATAAGTAATATAAAAATTTCATATAGCCATTTGTGAGTATAGACAATTAAATGGCTAAAATAAAATGTATCATCAATGCTTCTTTGTCAAAAGTTTTTCTTTATGTAATCAATTTTTTCTATTTTTTCTTTGGTTACCTAATATTTTTATGGTGTTTTTTTTTTTGTGAGTGAGGTAATGGTATGCATCATTCTTTGCTTATGCTTTGTAGAGTCATAAACTGCCATATCTTTTTTTTTTTTCATAAAAAAGTCAACTTGCAATGTTTGAACTCCCATTTGCACTATTCTTATTATTTCTTTTCTTGCAAATAAGCCAAAGGTAAATTCAAACTTACCCATTAGAAAATATCATTCCTGTTAATCTGAAATCTCAATTGCCTTACTTTGATATAAATAAACAATTTTCACAAAAAAGAAATGAGAAATAAGCAACACTTAGTGTTTATTCATGTGATATCTTAAGAACAACTAGTTAATTATTACTCAAAACACTTTTCTATTATATAATTGTACTTACAAGAAAAGCAAAGCAAAAATTTTTACAATTTCAATTTCAACTAGTTAAGCAATAAGACCAAGAAAAAAGAAAAAAAAAGAGTTTATTTTTATTTATTGTTAGTGTAAAAAATTTTATATTATCGTCTAATCATGAATTATCAAATCATTAAAAAACATTGACTAAAATAATAATTATCTAAAAAGTTAAATATTAGGTAATGTAAAAATTTTGTATATTAATAATGGATCAAAATAAAATCCAAAAGGGAACTAGTTATACATAAAAAAAATTACAAAAATATAAGTAAAATTTGCTGATTCGGACTTTTCAAAAGGAATGACAAAAAACCTCATTCCAAAAGAAATGTAATAGTATTCAAGTATTTGTTTACAAATAATTAAATTAATGAATAACACAAGTTTTCAACTCTATTGCAACTTTTTTTTAAGACTATATTTTAATTTGAGGAGAATGGAATACAAGAGAAGAAAAAAAAAAGCTTATTTTAAAATTTTAAATTAAAAATATTTAAAATAAGCTTTTCTATTTTCTTTCCTTTTCTTTATTCTCCTTGATTTAAATATAGTCAAAGAATTTAGATATTGCACTTTTACATCTATTTTGCTTCATAGGGATTGGAAAGTGTGAGCAAAATAAACATATCACAAGTTCAAATATTTAATTAGACTCCAGAAATAAATTAGCAGATAATTTCAACAATTATAATCACTTAGAGTTAGCAACCGACCCTAACAAAGTTCAAGGAGATGCCTAAATTGATATAATTATGGGCCAATTTTCAAAGACTCGCATAATGACTGACAAATGCCAGTACTACTCCTCACCACAATTACCTTATTTTGATATACATAAGCAATACTTATCGTTTATTTTAAGAGATCCTTCAAGAACAACCAGTTAACTATTATACAAATACCTTTCTATTGTAAAATTAAAGGTTATCTTATTTCTTATTGTATATAAGGCACTTACCTGAAAAAGCAAAGTACTCATTTTTACATGTTCAATTTTAACTAATTTAACAAGTTTGTCTTTGAGTCACTTATGTATTTTTTCCTGTGCAATTTTCTAACTAATTTGTTTATGGGCCGCTACGTATTTTATCTGTCTAATTTCTACTATATTTTTTTTAAAACCAAGAGTACCATAATAGAATTCCGTCCATTTAAACTAAAAAGGAAAATTTAGTTATAAAAGAAAATCAAAATGGGGGTGCCTCTTGCCACTGCTAATTATCTATTGATATTCCTAATAAACTATCTTTTATTTGATATTTTCAAAATATCCTTCTTTCTTATTTATAGTCAAACATCACTCTCATATTTATACAAACTTATTAATAATTATTCTTTTAATTTATTTTAAAAATAAAAATATATTTTAGTATTAGTAAAATTCTAATTATCCCATTACTCTTCCTCTACCATGTCTCTGTTCTTTATGAAGAATTTTTTTTTTTTTTTTTTTTCATAAACACATTAGTTTATTTCAAATGCAAAAAAAATTGATGAAAATTAAATTAACGGCAAAAATATAAATGTTACTAACATTCATTCTTGAAAAAGATATGCACTGTTGAGAGTTTTGGAACTAGTTGTTTGTGCACTTAAAAAATTCTTAATAATTATTTAATTTTTCAATATAATTGTTATATAGTTTTTAAATTATTATATATATATATATATATATATATATTTTTCTTTTTGAATATGTACATAAATATAAAAGTGACACTAAATTAGTATTTGATTAAAAATAAATAAAGAAGGATATTTTGTAAATATCATATTAAAGTTAGTTTAATAAGAGTAACAATAGATAATTAGGAGTGCCAATAGACTCTCCCTTTACAAGACAAGAAAAAAATAGTTACAAATACATAAGTATAATTAGCAGATTCAACTTTCCCAAAAAAAAAATATATTTCTAAAATGTTTTTTGTAGGCTGAGTTTGTGCGTACTTTAGAGGTCCGAGATGACTAATACAAGAAAATGTTAGATGAGAAGCTTCACATGGCTGATGAAAGTTGATTAATTCAGGCGTATAACAAGGAGTTTGGCAACAGGCTTGTAACCTAGTGATGCATCTAATTGAAATGAAGAAAATGCTTCATTTGCTTCACTGGTCTTTAAAGTGGAAATGAGCAATGGGCCAAAACTTTTTGTAACAAGTTGCATTTTTTTGGTAATGAAGTGCTACATTTATCATGTATATAAATTAATGGCATAGTAAAATTCCTGTGATTGAGAAATTGTAATGAAAATCTTGTTTCTGACATATTATTTTATAATTCAAAGTTATCTTCAAAGTCCAAAATTAGGAACAAGAAAGGAGGAAAATAATTTTCAAACTAGGAAGCATTATTCCTACAACATTTGAACTAAATAATACCTACAAGCTGCTGGCATGACGAAAGTGAAGTTACATCCCTAAATATAAAAATTATTATTCATGATATATATATATATATATATGAATAGGGAATCAATTAACACTCATTACTTACACTTATTA
>NSJW01000872.1:0-52030 GCA_019955255.1 Castanospermum australe | reverse complement strand
GATCAGTTGCTGGTAGTAACTGTCTAATGAAGGCGTCACCCATGGACAGAATATGGTATGCAGCCAGTGGTGCAGCTTTTAGTTGATAAGAACCTGCTGTGGCCAGAAAAATTGGTAGCAAACATGGCCAGCTAATTCCCAAAATTCAGCACTAAGCAACCAGCAGTGGGTGTTCTCAATTCAAGCGCCCCTAGTCTAATTCACAGTGCCCAGAAACCAGCAGTAGTGTCCAGTGCAGACCACCAGAGACTGGAAAATAGACTAGACGAATTGACCTCATTAGTAAGACAATTGGCAGTGACACAAACAGTGCAATCTCCTACTCCATAGATAAGCAAGACCATGTGGTATCTTTTCTGATCCACTCCACCCCGTGCTGATGCTTGCCCAACTCTGCAAGAGGACACCTCTCCAGACCAATCAGTAGCTGCAGCAGGAGTCTTCCTGGAAACCACAATATCAGCAGCAACACAATCCATTTTCAAACACGTATAATCTGGCTGAAAGATCATCCAAACTTAAGGTGAAACCAGAACCAGAACCAGCAGAATTTTTTCACAATACCACATAGGCAGTTTCTACAGCACAAACAGAATTTCCAACAGTCTGCACCTCTCCAGCCAATGTAACACAACCACCAGTGCAACAGCAGCACCAGCAACAACAGCAGACCAGTAGTGGTCCTTCACTGGAAGATTTGGTGAAGCAGCTTGCAACGAACAGTTTGCAATTCCAGCAGAGAAACTGAATCTTTCATTTAGAATTTTGCAAACTCAGATGGGCAGTTAGCACAATCACTGAACCAGCTCCAACCCCAGGGATCTAACAACTCTCTTCCTTCACAGACAATTCCCAATCCGAAGGGGAATGTCAGTGCTATATCCCTAAGGTCTGGCAAGCAACTAGAAGAGCCCAAGCAAGCTGCAGTTGAGGCTGAACCGACCCAAGAAAAAGGAGAAGACTGATGCTAAGAAAATGAAACATTAAAAGCAAGGCAATGATGAGTTTTGAAACTCCCATCCCTCTACCTTTCCCTAGAGAGCCCTTCAAATCCAAATTGTTAGCAGAGAAAGCACAAGAGAAGGAGATCCTAGAGACATTCAGAAAAGTTGAAATCAACATCCCTCTCTTAGATGCGATCAAGCAGATTTCCAAAATATGCCAAATTTTCTGAAGGAGTTATGTACAACAAGACGACTGAATTGGAATGAGCGAGTGAGCTTGAGCAGAATGTGTCAGCACTCATCCAGCCCATGCCTAAGAAGTGCAAAGACCCAGGGACATTTTACTATTCCTTGCATAATTGGAAATTCTAAATTTGATGATTTGCATGTTAGACTTAGGTGCTTCCATAAATGTCATGCCTAAATTTGTTTATAATTCTCTTGGTCTCGGTTCTTTGCGTGCTACTGGTGTTGTTATCCAGTTAGCTAATAGGAGTAATGCTCACCCTGCTGGTCTGATTGAGGATGTTTTAGTTAGAGCAAATGAATTAATATTCCCTGCTGATTTTTCCATTTTAGAGATGGAGGGTGAATCTCCTAGCAGTGGACTCCTGATTATTCTCGGGAGGCCTTCCTTGAAAACAGCTAGGACTAAGATAGATGTGCATTCTGATACTCTTTCCATGGAATTTGGTGATAATATTGTGCATTTTAATATCTTTGATGCCATGAAACATCTTAGGGAAGAGCATCCAGTTTTGTGCATTGATGTGGTTGATGATGTTTTATGCTGAATAGTGTGTTGATTATCCAGATTTTGCATCTGTTAATGACGCTGTTGTTTGTGGTTGTATTGATAATGAAATGGTGCCTATTTGCACTGATTTTTCATACTTTTCGAGTTTTGTGATGCACTATACAGTGATAGTGATTTCTGATTTAATTGGTGATTCTGACTTGCCTGCTGATGTTAATTCTGACGTGAACATTGTGCAGTTCGGGCAAAGTTATGCTTTCTGGAATTTATTTTCAAGCACTACAGGTTCAACTGATGTTACATGCTGCAAAAATTGGTGCAACCCACCAAGCTTCTTCCCTCTACTGAGCAGCCGCCTAAGTTAGAGCTGAAATCTCTGCCTGATCACTTAAAATATGCCTTCCTGGAGGAGAATGAGCAGCTGCAGTCATTGTGGCAAGAAAACCTTCTACCTGACCAAGAGGAGTAGCTGCCTGAGATTATTGAAGGAAAATAAGAAGGTGATTGGGTGGACTTTAGCTGACATTGTTGCCATTAGCCCTTCTATGTGCATGCATCGAATTTCATTGGAAGAGGGTGCTAAGCCAGTGACTCAACCTCAGAGGCGCCTGAATCCCTTATTCTGGATTGGTAAAGAAGGAAGTGACTAAGCTCCTGCAAGCTGGCATTATCTACCCCATCTCTGACAGCCAGTGGGTCAGCCCAGTTCAGGTAGTTCCCAAAAAGTCTAGAGTGACTGTAGTGGCTAACCAGAAAAATGAGCTAATTCCCACAAGAGCTCAGAACAGCTGGTGAGTACGCATAGACTACCGAAAGCTCAACCAGGCCCACCCGCAAGGATCACTATCCTTTACCCTTTATTGATCAGATGTTGGAGCAGTTAGCTAGCAAGTCTCACTATTGTTTCTTGGATGGCTACTCAGGCTACTTCCAAATCCAGATTGCACCTGAAGATCAAGAGAAGACTACCTTCACATGCCCTTTGGAACTTTGCATACAGAAGGATCCCTTTGGACTCTGCAATGCGCCTGGAACCTTTCAGCGGTGCATGGTAAGCATCTTTTCTGAATTTTTAGAGGATTGCATGGAAAGTATTTATGGATGATTTACTGTGTATTAGTCTTCTTTGATGCATGCTTGGGTAGTTTGGCTAGAGTCTTGAATAAATGCATTGAGACCAATCTTGTGCTGAACTTTGAGAAAATGTCATTTCATGGTTGAGTCAGGGATAGTTTTAGGACATATAGTGTCTAGAAAGGGTATTGAGGTAGATCCTGCTAAGATAGATGTTATTACTGCTTTCCTTACCCCCGCGTCTGTGCAGGAAATACATTCTTTTCTTGATCATGCAGGATTTTACCGCGCTTCATCCAAAACTTCAGCAAGATTGCTCAGCCCCTGTCCAACCTTCTGCAGCACGACACGGATTTGTGTTTGATGATGCGTATAAGTCGGCCTTTAATTATTTGAAGCGCTGCCTGACCACAACTCCGGTGATCCAGTCGGTAGATTGGTCTCTTCCATTTGAGCTGATGTGCGATGCCTCCAACTATGCTGTTAGTGCAGTTCTTGCTCTGCGGGTCAATAAGGCCCCTCCATGTCCTCTGCCTAGTCTAATTACACAACCACTGAGAAAGAACTTTTGGCTGTAGTTTTTGCACTTGATAAGTTTAGGTCATATCTACTAGATACTAGGGTGATTGTCTTTTCTGACCATGCAGCCTTGAAGTTTCTTTTGAAAAAGGCAGATGCTAAGCCTCGACTCATTCTGTGGATGTTGTTAACTCCAAGAATTCGACATTGAGATTAAGGATAGAGGTGGATCAGAGAACTAGGTAGCTGATCACTTGAGTCAAATCACTCACCATCCTTCTGACCTCCCTTCCGTTCAGGATGATTTTCCTGATGACCAGCTTTTACAGCTGCAAGGTAAGCTTCCATGGTATGCTGACTTGGTAAATTATTTAGTTGCTAAGTGTTTTACCTGCTGATTCCACTAGGGCCCAGACTCTGAAATTGAAAAGTGAATCTAAATACTATGTTTGGGATGACCCTTATTTTATGGATATTCTGTAATGACCAAGTAATTAGGAGATGTGTGCCTGATAATGAGTTTCATTCCATTTTACATTTTTGCCATGCTTCTGCCTGTGGTGGTCACTTTGGACCCAAAGAACTGCTAGGAAAGTGTTAGATTCTGGTTTATTTTGGCCTTCCTTGTTTCATGATTCATATATGTTTTGTAAGTCATATGAGAACTGTCAGAGGGTAGGGAATATTTTCCGTGGGCATGAGATGCCCAGCAACCTATACTGTTTTGTGAAGTTTTTTGATGTTTGGGGTATTGATTTTATGGGTCCATTTCTTGTTTCCCATGGTTACATATTGCTGGCTATTGATTATGTCTCAAAATAGGTTGAAGCAAAAGCCACCCGAATTGATATTTCTGCTGTGGTTGTAGATTTTGTCAGATCTCACATTTTCTGCAGGTTTGGTATTCCTAGAGCTATTATCAGTGACCAGGGCTCTCATTTTTGTAACCAAAGCATGGGTGCTTTATTACGGAGGTATGGAGTGATTCACAAGATTGCCACAACATACCACCACAGACCAATGGCCAAGTTGAAATCTCGAACAGAGAGATTAACCAAATCCTTTCAGAAGACTATTAACTCTAACCGGAAAGATTGGAGAAAGAGGCTAGATGACGCTTTGTGGGCATATCGAACTGCCTACAAGACTCCGATTGGGATGTCTCCCTATCGACTTGTCTTTGGTAAGGCATGTCATCTTCCGGTAGAGTTGGAGCATCAGGCATATTGGGCCATTAAAGCAGTGTAACAAGGATTTGACCCCAGTCGGGGGTGGAGAGGAAGCTGCAATTGCAAGAGCTGGAAGAGCTTAGATTAGATGCCTATGAGAGTTCACGTCAAATTTTATATACAAGGAAAAGACAAAGGCATTCCATGTTAAGCAAATCCTGAGAAAAGAGTTTGTTGTGGGCCAGAAAGTCCTTTTATTTAACTCCCGTCTCAAATTTATGCCTAGTAAACTTAGATCTAGATGGAATGGTCCTTTTATGATTACTAATGTTTTTCCTTTTGGTGGCAGTGGAACTGTGTGATGAGCGGACCAGGGGGACTTTCACAGTGAATGGACATCGCCTTAAGCATTTTTATGAGGGACCCCAGGAGTAGCCTGTGGAAGCAGATATTAGGCTCACTAATGCCACGTAACCCTCCCTAAGGAGGATATGGAGTCTTCTTCCTCTTTTCTCTATTTTTCTTTTCTTTTCTTTGCACTTTTAATTTCAACTTTGATTGTTAATAACAGGATTTTGCGAATAATACAGTTTGAACCTCCTTGTGATAATTGTTGATATGTACATAGTGTTGAATTTGAATATTTTGTTTTTGATGGATCATTCTGGTTGGACTGAATTTCTCACTCTTAGATTATCTGACTTGGTAGTTTGATTTGTGATGCTGATTGCGTGCTGGTATTAATCCTTGTCAGATTTTGGGCCTGTGTGAATGGAATCTATTTTCTGCCACTCTTTTTTTCTTGTGTGCTTCTGCTCATGATTTTGTTCTCTAGAACTTGCCCTTTTTCTTTTTGAAACTGCATTTTTCATTAGCATGCATAAATATGATAGAGGTCTTCTTTCTTTCATTTAACCACTTTGGCCAGATAGCCATCCCTTGCATTATATTCCCGTTTGGTTAGCCCCTTTGTGCCTTTTTGTATCATCCATGTCTTAGCCACATTACAAGCCTAAGTGTAACACCATTTTATTCCGCACCTTAGAAAATTATTGAGCATTGGTTTCACCTTAGTGTTGTGTTTAAGTGTGGGGGTTGCCCAGGGCATGCAACATTTTAATTGTGGGGGCAGGTATTTGATGCTAATTGTCATTTGGTATTAGTTTGGTCATTGTGCTTTGTGTAAGTAATTGTGGAATTTTTCAAAAAAACAAAGAGAAAAAAAAAAGAAAAAAAAATAGAAGAAGAAAAATCTGAAATATATATATATATATATATATGATAAAAAAAAATGTCAATTTGAGAAAAATTTGGTGTAATAATGAGTTTTGGGAAAGAAAAAGAGTTTTGTTGAAAAAAGGCGATTTGTTTGTAAAAGTATATTTCATCACTTAGTTGGTTTTGAGCAAACCTTTGTGTTTCTTGACTAATGCTCTTTTAAATTTATTGGGTGCTTAGCCTTGCATTTCCAAAACTTGTCCATACCTTCACCATACCCCCATTATAACCTTGAATAATAAGTCTTCTTGATTTGTGCATGCATGTGTTTTAAGTAGTGGAGAAGTAGAAATTTGAGCAAGCTTATGGTAAGGCAATTTTCTTGAGTGGAATTTGAGTGATACACTTGCTACCCTATACACTTGAGAGATTGATTGAGAGCATACCTTAACAAGCCATTTTGCGTGATTAGCATCATCAATTGAGATTGCCATGTTTTATAATTTGAGATGAGGAAATTTCTGTCATGATTGGTTGACCTTTTGAAGTTTTGCATTCTTGACAATTGTTAGAAAGGAGCGGTTTATCTTTTAGTCTTTATCTTTATTCTATTATTTCTTTAGTTTTGTTTTGAGTTTTTTATTTTGCCCAAGAGTGCAAAAGGATAAATGTGGCGGCATTTGATAATTGAATTTTTATCACACTTAATTGTTGCATTTGATTAATGATTTTTAGGGCTGTTTAGTGTGTAATTAATGGTTTTTGATCTAAATTGAACTTTGGGGTTTTAATTGGATTTAATTCATTTTCATGCTAATTTTTCAGATTTATATTGTTTCAGTATTTTGATCATAACTTTTGTTCTAGGTATCCGATTAACCTCATTCTTATTTCGTTTTGCAGATAACTCAAAGAGGTACAAATGGTATTATTAGAGGCTTAAAGGCTAAATTCGGACAAGAAGGTAGTCAAAATTGGAGCCAAATTCAGTCACGGAATTCTGGAGCTATGTTTAGTTAATTGGGCTTAACTTTGTAATTTGGAGTCCAAATTACATGGGACCAAAGCCATTGGTTATGTTTTAATTTGGGCTGGTTTTGGAGCACCTGACCCGGTTTAGTTTTAAGTTTAAATAGCAGATTAGGGCAATACGAACAGCAGCTTTGATTTTTGGGAAAATTTCAGATCTAACGCCTCTCTTCTTTTGTCTCTTCTGTTCATCTTGTTCTTCTTTTTCTTTCTTTTTCGTTTTCTGTTTGTGCACAGCCATGGTAGGCTAACTTTCCGTTCAATCAAACCCATGAATTGAGGATTCTGTTGTTGAATCCAGAGGACCCGTGCTCTCCATAAACTGGATCCGTTTCTCTTCCCCCTTTACTCAAATTGAGCAACACGATTGTGTATGTTGAATATGAACAGATGAGGTTTGTCTATGATATCTGTATTTTGATCATCCAGGGGAAGGGATTAAATGTTAGATTTAATATTTAGGTTGATTAATCCAAGGGATTTAAAATCAAAACAGGTTGAAGTGAACACTGTGCGATAGCATGAGTGATTGTCTTGTAGAGAGAGTTCCTATATGATGCAGGGATTTCGATTTGTTTAGGGTTAACCATGAAATTCGGTAATTCTTTATCCAGTAACGGATGTCCTTGAAACCTCAATTCTAGGTTGGTTGATTGCTTTTAAGTTGTTAATTTTATTTTATCTCTTGCTCTAATTTCGTTTCATATCTTGCTTTAATTTCAATCGAATTAAAACCCCCCCTGTTTATTGTTCTGTTTTTCAATTGAGTGATTCAGTCCTATGCAAAAATCCTTGGGAGACGATTCAGGTTGTCCTATATTACAAATTTCTTTATAAGCCTGGTTAATTTGAGTGGGTTCGACAGTTTGCTATGTTTGTCTGTTTAACAAAAAAGTCAAAGATAGACCAAAGGGAAGCAAAGTTCTGTCTAAGAGAAACAATAACGAATAACTAAGACATATTATCATCCGTTGAAGCTTTGGGGAGAGCTTGGGGTCACACAAACATTCTGTATGCCTCTCGAATCCCAAAAACTTGCTAAGCTTGTCTGTTTGACAAAAAAGTCGAATGTAGACTAAAAGAAACTAAATTTTCGTCGAAGAGAAACAACAACGAATAACTAAGACATATTCTTATTCCTTGAAGTTTGGGGTAAGCTTGGGTCATATAAATATCTTCTAGGCCTCTCGAATCATGAATACCCACTTAGTTTGTCTATTTGACTAAAAAGTCAAAAATAGACAAAAGGAACCAAACTTTCGCTTAAGAGAAACAACAAAGAATAACCAAGACATATTCTCATCCCTTGAAGCTTTGGGGAGGGCTTGGGGTTGCACAAACATTCACAAGGCCTCTCGAATCACAAAAACTTGTTAAGTTTGTCCGTTTGGCCAAAAAGTTAAAGATAGGACAAAAGGAACTAAACTTTTGTCTAAGAGAAAAACAACGAACCAAGACATAGTGTCATCCCTTGAAGCCTTGGGGAGAGCTTGCGATCATACAAAATTCCTCTAGGCCTCATGAAGGACGAAAAGTTGTGACATTTGTTTGTTTGATCAAAAAGAGAAAGATAGACTAAAAAGATCTAAACTTTCGTCGAAGAGTAACAACAATAAATTACCAAGACATATTCTCATCCCTTGAAGCTTTGGGGTGAGCGTGGGGTCACACAAACATCCTCTACTCCTCTAGAGTCATGAAAACTTGCCAACTTTGTCTACTTAACTAAAAAGTCAAAGATAGGCTAAAAAAAACCAAACTTTTGTCTAAGAGCAACCATAATGAATAACTAAGACATATTCTCATCCATTGAAGTTTTGGGCAGAGCTTCGGGTCACACAAACATCCTCTAGGCCTCTTGAATCATGAAAACTCGCTAAGTTCATCCGTTTGACTAATAGGTAAAAGATAGGCCAAAAGGAACTAAACTTTTATTGAAGAGAAACAACAACGAATAACCAAGACATATACTTATCCATTGAAGCTTTGGAGACAGCTTGCGGTCACACAAACATCCTCTAGGCCTCTCGAATCACAAAAACTTTCTAAGTTTATCCGTTTGAACAAAAAGTCAAAGATAGGCTAAAATGAACTAAACTTTCGCCAAATAAAAACAAAAATTAATAACCAAGACATATTCTTATCCCTTAAAGCTTTCGGGATAGCTTGCGGTCAAACAAAAATCCTCTAGGCCTCTCAAATGGCAAAAAGTCGATACATTTGTCCATTAGAACAAAAAGTCAAAGATAGATAAAAAAGAACCAAACTTTCATTTAAGAGAACCAACAATGAATAACCAAGACATATTCCCATCCCTTGAGGGTTTGGAGGGAGCTTAGGGTCACAAAAAATCCTCTTAGGCCTCTTGAATCACGAAAACTTGTTATGTTCATCTGTCTGACCAAAAAGTCAAAGATAGACCTAAAAAAACTAAACTTTCGTCTAAAATAAACATAAACAAATAACCAAGACATATTCCTATCCCTTGAAGCTTTGGGGAGAGCTTGGGTTCACACAAATATCCTCTAGGCCACTTGAATCATGAAAGCTAGCTAAGTTTGTCCGTTTGACCAAAAGGTCAAAGATAGACAAAGGAACCGAACTTTCGTCTAAGAGAAATAACAACGAATAATCAAGACATATTCTCATCTCTTAAAACTTTGGGGAGGGCTTGGTGTCAAACAAACATCCTCTAGGCCTCTCAAATCACGAAAACTTGCAAAGTTCATCAGTTTGACTATAATGTCAGAGCTATACCAAAAGGAACCAAACTTATGTATAAGAAAAACAGCAGCAAATAAGCAAGACATATTCTCATCCATTGAAGCTCTGGGGAGAGCTTGGGGTCATACAAACAACCTATAGACTTTTCGAATCAGAAAAACTTCCTAAGTTTGTCTGTTTGACCAAAAAATCAAAGATAGACAACAGAAACCAAAATTTCATATAAGAGAAACAACAACGAATAACCAAGACATATTCTCATCCACTGAAGCTTTGGACAGAGCTTGGGGCCATACAAACATCCTCTAGGCCTCTCGAATCATGAAAAGTTGCTAAGTTCATCCATTTGACCAAAAAGTCAAAGATAAGCCAAAAGGAACCAAACTTTCGTCAAAGAGAAACAATAACGAATAACCAAGACTTGTGGTCATATAAACATCCCTAGGCCTCTCGAATCACAGAAACCTGTAAAGTTTGTCCGTTTGAACAAAAAATTAAAGATTGAGCAAAAGGAACTAAACTTTCTCCAAAAAGAAACAACAACGAATAACGACGACATATTCTTATCTCTTGAAGCTTTGGGGAGAGCTTGGGCTGAAACAAAGTTCCTCTAGGCCTCTAAAATGGCAAAAAGTCGTTACATTTGTCTGTTTGAATAAAAAGTTTAAGATAGACTAACAAGAACCAAACTTTCGTCTAAGAGAAACAATAACGGATAACCAAGACATATGTCCATCCCTTGAAGGTTTAGAGTAAGCTTAGGTTCACACAAACATCCTCTAGGCCTCGCGAATCACATAATCTTGCTAACTTTGTCCGTTTGAACAAAAAGTCAAAGATAGACCGAAACGAACCAAACTTTTGTCTAAGAGAAATATCAGCAAATAACCAAGACATATTCTCATCACTTGAAGCTTTGGGGAGAGCTTGGGATCACAAAAACATCCTCTAGGCCTCTTTATTCACGAAAACTAGCTAAGTTTATTTGTTTGACCAAAAGGTCAAAGATAGATAAAAGGAACCGAACCTTCATCTAAGAGAAACAACAACGAATAATCAAGACATACTCCCATTCCTTCAAGCTTTGGGTAGAGGTTGAGGTAACAAAAACATCCTTTAAGCCTCTCAAATCACGAAAACTCACAAAGTTTGTCAGTTTGATCATTAAGTTAGTGCTAGACCAAAAGAAACCAAACTTTTGTCTAAGAGAAACGACATCGAATAACCAATACATATTCTCATCCCTTGATGCTTTGGGGAGAGCTTGGGGTCATGCAAACACCCTTTAGGCCACTCAAATCATGAAAACTCACTAAGTTCGTCCATTTGATCAAAAAGTCAAAGATAGACCAAAAGGAACTAAACTTTCATCGAAGAGAGAAACAATAACGAATAACCAAGACATAAACTTTTCCATTGAAGCTTTGGAGAAAGTTTATGGTCATATAAACATCCTCTAGGCCTCTCGAATCACAGAAACCTGCAAAGTTTGTCCGTTTGAACAAAAAGTTAAAGATTGACCAAAAGGAACTAAACTTTCTCCAAAAAGAAATAACAACGAATAACGAAGACATATTCTTATCTCTTGAAGCTTTGGGGAGAGCTTGGGCTGAAACAAAAATCCTCTAGGCCTTTAAAATGGCAAAAAGTCATTACATTTGTCTGTATGAATAAAAAGTCCAAGATAGACCAACAAGAACCAAACTTTCCTCTAAGAGAAATAACAACGGATAACCAAGACATATGTCCATCCCTTGAAACTTTAGAGTGAGCTTAGGGTCACACAAACATCCTCTAGGCCTCGCGAACCACATAATCTTGCTAACTTTGTCCGTTTGAACAAAAAGTCAAAGATAGACCTAAACAAACCAAACTTTTGTCTAAGAGAAACATCAGCAAATAACCAAGACATATTCTCATCACTTGAAGCTTGGGGGAGAGCTTGGGATCACAAAAACATTATCTAGGCCTCTCGATTCACGAAATTTGGCTAAGTTTATTCGTTTGACCAAAAGGTCAAAGATAGATAAAAGGAGCCGAACCTTCATCTAAGAGAAACAACAACGAATAATCAAGACATACTCCCATTCCTTCAAGCTTTGGGTAGAGGCTGAGGTCACAAAAACATCCTTTAGGCCTCTCAAATCACGAAACTCACAAAGTTTGTCAGTTTTGATCATAAAGTCAGTGCTAGACCAAAAGGAACTAAACTTTTGTCTAAGAGAATCCCTTGATGCTTTGGGGAGAGCTTGGGGTCATGCAAACACCCTCTAGGCCGCTCGAATCATAAAAAACTCACTAAGTTCGTCCATTTGATCAAAAAGTCAAAAGATAGACCAAAAGGAACCAAACTTTCGTCTAAGAGAAACAATAACGAATGACCATGACATATTCACATCCTTGAAGCTTTGGGGAGAGCATGTGGTCGCACAAAGATCCTCTAGAGCACTTGAATCACGAAAACTTGCTAACTTTGTATGTTTGGCTAAAAAGACAAAGATAGCTAAAAGGAACTAAATTTTCATCAAAGAGAGACAACAATGAATAACCAAGACATATTCTCATTCCTTGATGCTTTGGGGAGAGCTTGTGGTCATGCAAACACCCTTTAGGCCACTCGAATCATGAAAACTCACTAAGTTCGTCCATTTGACCAAAACGTCAAAGATAGACCAAAAGGAACCAAACTGTCGTTTAAGAGAAACAACAACGAATAACCACGACATATTTCTCATCCTTGAAGCTTTGGGGATAGCTTGGGGTCACACAAACATCCTTTAGGCCTCTCGAATCATGAAAACTTGCTAACTTTGTCCGTTTTGGCAAAAAGTCAATGATAGATGAAGAGGAACCAAACATTCATCTAAGAGAAACAATAACGAATAACCAAGACATTTTCCCATCCCTTGAAACTTTGGGGAGAGCTTAGGGTCACACAAACATCCTTTAGACTTTTTGAATCACAAAACCAGCTAAGTTTGTCCGTTTGACCGAAAAGTCAAAGATAGACAAAAGAAACCAAACTTACATGTAAGAGAAACAACAACGAATAACCAAGACATATTTCCCTTGAATATTTGGGGGGAGCTTGGCGTCACACAAATATGCTCTAGGCCTCTCGAAATGTGAAAACTTGCTAAGTTCGTCCATTTGACCAAAATGTCAAAGATAGGCCAAAAGGAACCAAACTTTCATCTAAGAGAAACAAAAACGAATAACCACGACATATTCTCATCCTTAAAGCTTAGGGGAGAGCTTGGGGTCATACAAACATCCTCTAGGCCTCTCAAATCACGAAAACTTGCTAAGTTTGTTTGTTGGACCAAAAAGTCAAAGAAAGACTAAAAAGAACCAATTTTTGTCTAAGAGAAACAACAACGAATTACCAAGATATGTTTTAGTTGAATATTTGGGGGGAGCTTGGCGTCACACAAATATCCTCTAGGCCTCTCGAATCATGAAAAACTTGCTAAGTTCGTCCATTTGACCAAAATATCAAAGATAGACAAAAAAGAACCAAACTTTCGTATAAGAGAAGCAACAACAAATAACCAAGTCATATTCTCATCCCTTGAAGCATTGGGGAGAGCTTGGGGTCACACAAACATCTTATAGATTTCTCAAATTACAAAAACTCGCTAAAATTGTCTGTTTGACCAAAAAGTCAAAGATAAACAAAAGGTACTAAACTTTCATCTCAGAGAAACAACAACGAATAACCAACATATATTCTCAACCCTTGAAACTTTCAGGAGAGGTTGGGGTCACACAAACATCTTCTAGGCCCCCCGAATAATGAAAACTTGCTAAGTTCGTCCGTTTGACCAAGAAGTCAAAGATAGACCAAAAGGAAACAAACTTGCGCCTAAGAGAAACAACAACGAATAACCAAAACATATTCCCATCCCTTGATTCTTTGGGGAGAGCTTGGGGTCACATAAACATCCAATAGACCTCTTGAATCACAAAAACCCACTAAGTTTGTCAGTCTGAGCAAAAAGTCAAAGATAGAGCAAAAGAAACCAAATTTTCATCAAAGAGAGACAACAATGAATAACCAAGACATATTCTCATCCGTTCATGATTTGGGGAGAGCTTGGGGTCATGCAAACGCCCTCTAGGCCACTCGAATCATGAAAACTCATTAAGTTCATCCATTTGACCAAAACTTCAAAGATAGACCAAAGGGAACCAAACTTTCGTCTAAGAGAAACAAGAACGAATAAGCACGACATATTCTCATCCTTGAAGCTTTGGGGAGAGCTTGGGGTCACGCAAACATCCTTTAGGCCTCTCGAATCATGAAAACTAGCTAACTTTGTTCGTTTTGGCAAAAAGTCAAAGTAGATGAAGGGGAACTAAACATTCATCTAAGAGAAACAACAACGAATAACCAAGACATTTTCCCATCCCTTGAAACTTTGGGGAGAGCTTGGGGTCACACAAATATCCTATACACTTATTGAATCACAAAAACTGGCTAAGTTTGTCCGTTTGACCGAAAAGTCAAGATAGACAAAAGGAACCAAACTTACATCTAAGAGAAACAACAACAAAATAACCAAGACATATTCTCATCCTTTGAAGCTTTGGGGAGAGCTTGGAGTTACACATACATTCTCTAAGCCTCTCAAATCACGAAAGCTGGCTAAATTTGTCCGTTTGGGCAAAAAGTCAAAGATAGACTAAAAGAAACCAAATTTTCATCAAAGAGAAACAACAACGAATAACCAAGACATATCGTCATCCCTTGAAGCAATGGGTAGCGCTTGGGGTCATACAAACATCGTCTAGGCCTCTTGAATCATGAAAACTAGAAAAGTTTGTTTATTTGACCATAAAGTCAAAGCCAGACCCAAAGGAACAAAACTTTCGTCTACGAGAAACTAAAGCAAATAACCAAGACATATTCTCATCCCTTGAAGCTTTGGGGAGAGCTTGGGGTTGAGCAGAATTTTCGTCGAAGACAAACAATAACAAATAACCATGACATATTCTCATCCCTAGAAGCTTTGGGGAGAGCTTGGGATCATAAACATCCTCTAGACCTCTCGAATCATGAAAACTCGCTAAGCTCATCCATTTGACCATAAAGTCAAAGCTAGACCAAAAGGAAGCAAACTTTCTTCTAAGAAAAATAACAACAAATGACAAAGACATATTCCTATCCCTTGAAGCTTTGGGGAGAGCTTGGGGTTATAAAAATATCCTCTCGACCTCTCGAATCACGAAAACTCAATAAGTTTGTCCGTTTGACCAAAAAGGCAAGGATAGACCAAAAGGAACCAAACATTCGTCTAAGCTAAACAATAACGATTAACCAGGATATATCTTCATCCCTTGAAGCAATGGGGAGCGCTTGGGGTCATTCAAACATCGTCTAGGCCTCTCGAATCACGAAAACTAGCAAAGTTTGTCTATTTGACCATAAAGTCAAAGCCAGACCCAAAGGAACAAAACTTTCATCTACGAGAAACTATAGCAAATAACCAAGACATAGTCTCATCCCTTGAAGCTTTGGGGAGAGCTTGGGGTTGAACAGAATTTTCGTCGAAGACAAACAATAACAAATAACCATGACATATTCTCATTCCTAGAAGCTTTGGGGAGAGCTTGGGATCATAAACATCCTCTAGACCTCTCGAATCATTGAAAACTCACTAAGCTCATCCATTTGACCATAAAGTCAAAGCTAGACCAAAAGGAAGCAAACTTTCATCTAAGAAAAATAACAACAAATGACAAAGACATATTCCTATCCCTTGAAGCTTTGGGGGAGAGCTTGGGTTATACAAATATCCTCTCGACCTCTCGAATCACGAAAACTCAATAAGTTTGTCCGTTTGATCAAAAAGCCAAGGATAGACCAAAAGGAACTAAACATTCATCTAAGCTAAACAATAACGAATAACCAGAACATATTCTCATCTCTTGAAGCATTGGGGAAAGCTTGGAGTCACACAAACATCATCTAGGCCTCTCGAATCACGAAAACTTGTATGTTTGTCTGTTTGATCAAAAAGTTAGTGATAAACCAAAAGGAACGAAACTTTCGTCTAAGAGAAACAACAACGAATAACAAAAACATATTCCCATCCCTTGAAGCTTTGGGGAGAGATTGGGGTCACACAAAATCCTCTAACCCCCTCGAATTATGAAAGCTTGAGAAGTTCATCCGTTTGATGAAAAAGTCAAAGATGGAAAAAAATGAACCAAACTTTTGTGTAAGAGAAACAACAACGAATAAGCAGGACATATTCTCATCGCTTGAAACATTAGGGAGAGCTTGGGGTCACACAAATAACCTCCAGGTCTCTTGAATCACGAAAACATGCTAACTTTGTCCGTTCAAAGATAAGCTAAAAGAAACCAAACTGTTATCAAATAGAAACAACAGCAAATAAACAAGACATATTCTCATCCCTTGAAGCTCTAGGGAGAGCTGGGAGTCACACAAACATCTTCTAGGCCTCTTGAGTTATGAAAACTTGCTAAGTTCGTCTATTTGACCACAAAGTCAAAGATAGACCAAAAGGAAGCAAGCTTTCATCCAAGAGAAACAAGAACGAATAAGCAAGACAAATTCTCTTCCCTTGAAGCTTTGGGGTTAGTTTGGTGTCACACAAACACCATCTATGCCTCTCGAATCCTGAAAAGTTGCTACATTTGTCCGTTTGACTAAAAAGTCAAACCATGTCCAAAAAGAATGAAACGTTTTCCTAAAAGAAATAATAACGAATAACCAAGACATATTCTCATCCTTTGAAGCTTTTGGGAGAGCTTGGGCTACACAAACAAACTTGAGGCCACTTAAATCACGAAAACTTACTATGTTTGTCTGTTTACCAAAAAGTCAAAGATGGAGCATATGGAAAGAAACTTTCGTCTTAGACAAATAACAACGAATAACCAAGATATAATCTCATCTCTTGAAGCTTTGGGAAAAGCTTGGGGTCACACAAACTTCCTCTAGGCGACTCGAATGACAAAAACTATCTAAGTTTGTCTGTTAGACCAAAAAGTCAAAGACAGACTGAAAGGAACTAAACTTTCGTCCAAGAGAGATCACACCAAATAAGTAAGACATATTCTCATCCCTTGAAGCTTTGGGGAGAGCTTAGAGTTAGATAAACATTCTCTTGGCCTTACGAATCATGAACAGTAGCTACATTTGTCTGTTTGACCAAAAAGTCAAAGATAGACCAAAAAGAACCAAACTTTTGTCCAAGAGATACAACAACGAATAACTAAGACATATTCTCATCCTTTGAACCTTTGGGGTGAGCTTGGGATTACACAAACATTCTCGAGGCCTCTCAAATCATAAAAACATGCTATGTTTTTTTGTTTTACCAAAAAGTCAAAGATATACTAAAAGAAGGAAACTTTTATCTTAGAGAAATAACAACGAATAACAAAGACCTATTCTCATCTCTTGTAGCTTCGGCGAGAGCTTGGGGTCGCACAAACATCCTCTAGGCCTCCTCCTGAATCGCAAAGACTCACTAAGTTTGTCCGTTTGACCGAAAAGTCAAAGATAGACTAAAAGGAACCAAACTTTTGTCTAAGAGAAAAAAACACCAAATAAGCACGACATATTCTCATCGCTTGACGCTTTGGGGCATAAACATCCCCTAGGCTACTCGAATCACAAAAGCTCACTTAGTTTGTCCGTTTGACCAAAAAGTCAAAGATAGACTAAAAGGAAGGAAACTTTCGTCTTGGAGAAGTAACAACGAATAACCAAGACATATTCCCATTCCTTGAAGCTTTGGGGAAAGCGTGGGGTCACACAAACATCCTATGGTACTCTCGAATCACAAAAAGTCGCTATATTTGTCCCTTTGACTAAATAGTCAAAGATAGACTAAAAGGAACTAAGAGTTATTCTCATCCCTTGAAGCTTTGGGGAGAACTTCAGGTGATAAACATTCTCAAGACCTCTCCAATCATGAAAACTCACTAAGTTCATCCATTTAACCATAAAGTCAAAGCTAAATAAAAGGAAGCAAACTTTCATGTAAGAGAAAAAACAACGAATAAGAAAGACATATTCTCATCCCTTGAAGCTTTGGAGAGAGCTTGGGGTCACACAAATATCCTCTAGGCCTCTTAAATCATGAAAAATCAGTAAGTTTGTCCGTTTGACCAAAACTTCAAGGATAGACCAAAAGGAACCAAACATTCGTCTAAGAGAAACAGAAACGAATTACGAAGACATATTCTCATCCCTTGAAGCATTGGGGAGAGCTTGGAGTCACTCAAACATCATCTAGGCCTCTCGAATAATGAAAATTTGTAAGTTTGTCCGTATGACTAAAAAGTCAAAGATAGACCAAAAGGAATGAAACTTTTATCTAACAGAAATAACAACGAATAACCAAGACATATTTTCTCATCCCTTGAAGCTTTGGGGAGAGCTTGGGATCACAAAAACATCCTCTAGGCCCCTCGAATCTCAAAAACATGTGAAGTTCATCCGTTTGGCCAAAAGGTCAAAAATAGACAAAAAAGAACCAAACTTTTATCTAAGAGGAATAACAACGAATAACCAAGACATATTCTCATCGCTTGAAACTTTGGGGAGAGCTTGGGGTCACACAAATATTCTCTAGGCCTATCAAACTTTTTGGTCAAACGGACAAACTTAGCGAGTTTTGGTCAATCGAGAGGCCTAAAGAATGTTTGTGTGACCCCAAGCTCTCCCCAAAGCTTCAAGGGATGAGAATATGTCTTGGTTATTCGTGGCTATTTCTCTTCGACAAAAGTTTGGTTCCTTTGTTGTCTATCTTCAACTTTTTGGTCAGTCGGACAAACTTTGCAAGTTTTCGTGATTTGAGAGGCCTAGAGGAGGTTTGTGTGACCCCATGTTCTCTCCAAAGCTTTAAGGGATGAGAATTTGTCTTAGTTATTCGTTGTTGTTTCTCTTAGCCAAAAGTTTGCTTCATTTTAGTCTATCTTTGACTTTTTAGAGAAACGGACAAATGTGGCAACTTTTCGTCATTCAAGAGGCCTAGAGGATGTTTGTGTTATCTCAAGCTCTCCCCAAAACCTTAAGGGATGACAATATGTCTTGGTTATTTGTTCTTGTTTCTCATAGACGAAGGCTTTAGTTCCTTGTCCTATCATTGACGTTATGGTCAAATGAAAAAACTTAGCGAGTTTTCATGATTCGAGACGCTTAGAGGATATTTGTGTGACCCGAAGCTCTCCCCAAAGCTTCGAGGGATAAGAATATGTCTTGGTTATTCATTGTTATTTCTCTTAGATGAAAGTTTCCTTCCTTTCATTGTATTTTTGACTTAATGGACAAATGATGAACAAACTTAGCAAGTTTTCATCAATCGAGGGGCATAGAGGTGTTTGTGTGACCTTATGCTCCCCCACCCAAAGCTTTAAGGATGATAATATGTCTTGGTTATTCATTGTTGTTTCTTGTAGATGAAAGTTTGTTTTGTTTTCGTCTAGCTTTGACTTCATAGTCAAACAGACAAACTTAGCAAGTTTTTGGGATTTAAGAGGCCTAGAGGATGTTTGTGTGACCCCAAGCTCTCCTTTAAGCTTCAAGCAATTAAAATATATCTTGGGTATTCATTGTTATTTCTCCTAGACGAAAGTTTTCTTCCTTTTGCTCTATCTTTGACTTTATGGTCAAAGGTACAAATTGAGCGAGTTTTTGTGATTTGAGAGGCCTAGAGGTGTTTGTGTGACTCCAAGCTCTTTAGTCAAATAGACAAACTTAGTCAGTTTTCATGATTCAGAGGCCTAGAGAATATTTGTGCAATCCCAAGCTCTCCTCAAAGCTTCAAGCAATGAGAATATGCCTGGCCTATTCATTGTTCATTCTCTAAGACGAAAGTTCGGTTTCTTTGGGTCAACCTTTGACTTTTTGGTCCAATGGACAAATGTAAAACTTTTTGTCATTCGAGAGGCCTAGAGGTTGCTTGTGTGATCCCACGCTCTCCCCAAAGATTCATGGGATGAGAATATTTCATGGTTATTCGTTGTAGTTTCTCTTAGACAAAAGTTTGCTTCCTTTTGCTCTTTCTTTCATTTTAAAGTCAAACGGACAAACTTAGCAAGTTTTCGTGATTTTAGAGGCCTAGAGCAAATTGTGTGACCCTATGCTCTTCCCAAGGCTTCATGAGAAGAGAATATGTCATGGTTATTCATTGTTGTTTCTTTTAAATGAAAGTTTGGTTCCTTTTAGTCTAGCTTTGAGTTTATGGTCAAATGGACGAACTTAGCGAGTTTTCGTGATTTGAGAGGCCTAGAGGATGTTTGTATAATGCCAGTCTCTCCTTAAACCTTCAAGGGATGAGATGTCTTGTCTATTTGTCGTTGTTTCTCTTAGCCGAAAGTTTGGTTCGGTTTGGTCTATCTTTGACTTTTTAGTCAAACGGATACATAGTGTAACTTTTTATCATTCAAGAGGCCTAGAGGATATTTGTGTGACTCCAAGCTCTCTCCAAAGCTTTAAGGATGAGAATATACCATGATTATTCGTTGTTGTTTCTCTTAGATGAAAGTTTGGTTCTTTTTGGCCTATTTTGCCTTATTGGTCAAATGGACAAACTTAGCGAGTTTTCATGATTCGAGGGGCCTACAAGATGTTCATCTGACCCCAATCTCTCCCCAAAACTTCATGGAATGAAAATATGTCTTGGTTATTTGTTGTTGTTTCTCTTAGATAAAAGTTTGCTTCTGTTTCTTCTATCTTTGACTTTATGGTCAAATGAACAAACATAGCGACTTTTCATGATTTGAGAGGCCTAGAGGTGTTTGTGTGACCCCATGCTCTTCCCAAAGCTTCAAGGGATGAGAATATATCTTGGTTATTCATTGTTGTTTCTCATAGACAAAAGTTTGGGTCCTTTTGGTCTAGCTTTGACTTTAAGGTCAAATGGACAAATGTAGTTACTTTTCATCATTCAAGAGGCCTAGAGGATGCTTTTGTGAGCCTAAGCTCTCTTCAAAGCTTCATGGGATGAGAATATGTCTTGGTTATTCACTTTTGTTTCTCTTAGATGAAAGTTTGATTCCTTTGGCCTATCTTTGACTTTTTGGTCAAATGGTTAAACTTTGCAAGTTTTCATTATTTGAGAGGCTTAGAGAACGTTTGTGCAACCCTAAGCCCCCCCCTCAAAGCATGAAATGAAAATATGTCGTGGTTATTCGTTGTTCTTTCTCTTAGATGAAAGTTTGCTTTCTCTTGCTTTATCTTTGAGTTTATGGTCAAACGGACGAACTAATTGAGTTTTCGTGATTTCCTAGAGGATGTTTGCGTGACCCTATGCTCTTTCCAAAGCTTCAAGGGATGAGAATATGTCTTGGTTATTCGTTGTTGTTTCTCTTACACAAAAGTTTAGCTCCTTTTGGTGATCTTTGACTTTTTGGTCAAACGAACAAACTTAGCAAGTTTTTGTGATTCGAGAGGCGTAGAGGATGTTTGTGTGGCCCCAAGCTCTCCCCAAAGCTTCAAGGGATGGCAATATGTCCTAGTTATTAGTTGTTGTTTCTCTTAAATGAAAGTTTGGTTCCTTTGGGTCTATCTTTGACTTTTTGGTCAAACAGATAAATGTAGTTACTTTTTCGTTATTCAAGAGGACTAAAGGATGCCTGTGTGATCCCATGCTCTCCCCAAAGCTTCAAGGGATGAGAATATGTCTTGGTTATTCATTGTTGTTTCTCTTCGATGAAAGTTTGGTTCCTTTTGGTCAAGCTTTGACTTTTTAGTCAAACGGATGAACTTAGCAAGTTTTTAAGATTCGAGAGGCCTAGAGGATGTTTGTGTGACCCTAAGCACTCACCAAAGCTTCAGGGGAAGAGAATATGTCTTGGTTATTCGTTGTTATTTCTCTTAGATGAAAGTTTGCTTCCTTTCGCTCTATCTTTGACTTTATGGTCAAACGGACAAACTTTGTGAGTTTTAGTGATTCGAGAGGCCTAGAGGATATTTGTGTGACCTCAAGTTCTTGCTAACCCTTCATGGGATGAAAATATGTCTTGGTTATTCGTTGTTGTTTCTGTTAGAGGAAAGTTTGATTCCTTTTAGCCTTTGACTTTTTGGCCACACGGACAAACATAGCAAGTTTTTATGATTCAAGAGGCCTAGAGGATGTTTATGTGACCCCAAGCTCTCCCTAAAGCTTCAATGGATGACAATAAGTCTTAGTTATTAGTTGTTGTTTCTTTTAGCCGAAAGTTTGGTTTCTTTGGGTGTATCTTTGACTTTTTAGTCAAACAGACAAACTTTGGGAGTTTTCGTGATTCGAGAGGCCAAGAGGAGTTTTCGCTAAGTTCTTTGATTAGTGTATTTTCAGGATTCGAGAGTCCTAATGCTATTTATGTGTCCCCAAGTTCTCCCCAAAGTTTCATGGGATGAGAATATATCTTGGTTATTCAAACATATTTCTCTTAGGTGAAAGTTTGATTCCTTTTGGCCTTACTTTGACTTTTTTGCCAAATGGACAAAGTTAGCAAGTTTTCGTGATTTGAGAGGCCTAGAGGATGTTTGTGTGACCCCTAACTCTCCCTAAATCTTCAAGGGATGACAATATGTCTTGGTTATTAGTTGTTGTTTCTGTTAGCCAAAAGTTTAGTTCCTTTTGTCTATTTTTAGCCTCGAGGATGTTTGTGTGGCCCCAAGCTGTCCCAAAAGCTTCAAGGGATGAGAATATGTCTTAGTTATTTGTTATTGTTTCTCTTAGATAAAAGTTTTGGTTCTTTTTGGCCTATCTTTGTCTTTATGGTCAAAAGAATGAACTTAGGAAGTTTTCATGATTCGAGAGGCCTACAGGATGTTTGTGTAAACCAAGTTCTCACCAAAGCTTCAAGGGATGAGAATATGTCTTGATTATTCGTTGTTTTTTCTCTTAGAAGAAATTTTGGTTCCTTTTGGCTTATGTTTGACTTTTAGTCAAACGGACAAACTTAGCAAAATTTTGTGATTTGAAAGGCCTAGATGATGTTTGTGTGACCCATGCTCTCCTCAAAGCTTCAAGGGATGAGAATATGTCATGGTTATGTGTTGATGTTCCTCTCGGATGATAGTTGGCTTTCTATTGCTTTATCTTTGACTTTATGGTCAAATGGACAAACTTTGTGAGTTTTCATGATTCAAGAGGTTAGAGGATATTTGTGTGACCCCATGCTTTCTCCAAAGCTTCAAGGGAAGAGAATATGCCCCAGTTATTCGTTATTGTTTCTTTTAGACGAAGGTTGGTTCCTTTTGGTCAAGCTTTGGCTATATGGTCAAACCGACCAACTTTGCAAGTTTTCGTGATTCGAGAGGTCTAGAATATGTTTGTGTGACCCCAAGCTCTCTCCAAAGCTTCAAAGAATGAGAATATATCTTGGTTATTCGCTTTTCTTTCTCTTAGATGAAAGTTTGGCTCCTTTTAGCCTATGTTCGACCTTTTAGTCAAACAAACAAACTTAGTGAGTTTTCATGATTCCAGAGGCCTAGAGAATATTTGTGTAACCCCATGGTCACCCCAAAGCTTCAAAAGATAAGAATATATCTTGGTTCTTCGTCGTTGTTTCTCTTAGATGAAAGTTTAGTTCTTTTTGGCTTATTTTGACTTTTTGATCAAATGGACAAACTTAGCGAGTTTTTGTAACTCGAGAGGCCTATAGGATATTTTTGTGACCTGAAGCTCTCCTTAAAGCTTCGAGGGATGATAATATGTACTGGTTATTCGTTGTTGTTTCTCTAAGACGAAAGTTTAGCTCCTTTTGGTCTACCTTTGACTTTTCGGTCAAATGGACAGATGTTGTTACTTTTCGTCATTTGAGAGGTGTAGAGGATGCTTGTGTGGCCCCAAACTCTCCCAAAGCTTCAAGGGATGAGAATATGTGCTGGTTATTCGTTGTTGTTTCTTTAAGGCGAAAGTTTGGTTCTTTTTAGTCTAGCTTTGACTTTTTAGTCAAACAGACAAATGTAGTTACTTTTCGTCATTTGAGAGGTCTAGAGAATGCTTGTGTGACCTCAAGCTCTCCCCAAAACTTCAAGGGATGGGAATATGTCTTGATTGTTTGTTGTTGTTTCTCTTAGACGAAAATTCAGTTCCTTTTGGTCTATCTTTGACATTTTGATCAAACGGACAAATGTAGTTACTTTTCATCATTCAAAAGGCCTAGAGTATACTTCTGTGACCCTAAGCTCTCTCCAAAGCTTCATGGGCTGAGAATATGTCTTAGTCATTTGTTGTTGCTTCTCTTAAATGAAAGTTTAGTTCCTTTTGGTCTACCTTTAAATGTTTTGTCAGATGGACAAATGTAGCAACGTTTTATCATTCGAGAGGCCTAGAGGATGTGTTGTGTGGCCCCATGCACTCCCCAAAGATTCATGAGATGAGAATATGGCATGGTTGTTCGTTGTTATTTCTCTTCGACAAAAGTTTGGTTCCTTTTGGCCTATCTTTGACTTTTTAGTCAAACGAACAAACTTAGCAAGTTTTTGTGATTCAAGAGGCCTAGAGGATGTTTGTGCGACCCTAAGCTCTCCTCAAAGCTTCAAGAGATGAGAATATGTCTTGGTTATTTGTTGTTATTTCTCTTAGACCAAAGTTTGGTTCCTTTTGGTCTAACTTTGACTTTTTAAACAAACGGACAAATGTAGTTACTTTTCGTCATTTGAGAGGCCTAAAGGACGTTTGTGTGATCCCAAGCTCTTCGCAAAGTTTCAAGGGATGAGAATGTGTCTAGGTTATTCGTTATGTTTCTCTTAGACCAAAGTTTGGTTCCAGTTGGTCTAACTTTAACTTTTAGTCGGACAGACAAATGTAGTTACTTTTCGTCGTTCAAGAGGCGAAGAAGATGTTTCTGTGACCCCAAGCTCTCTCCAAAGCCTCATGAGATGAGAATATGTCTTAGTTATTTGTTGGTTTTTCTCTTAGATGAAAGTTCGGCTCCTTTTGGTCTACATTTGACTGTTTGGTCAAACGGACAAATGTAGTGACTTTTCGTCGTTCGAGAGGCCTAGAGGATGTTTGTTTGACCCTAATCTCTCCACAAAGATTCATAGGATAAGAATATGTCATGGTTATTCGTTGTTGTTTCTCATAGACAAAAGTTTGGTTCCTTTTGGTCTATCTTTGACGTTTTAGTCAAATGAACAAACTTAACAAGTTTTTGTGATTCAAGAGGCCTAGAGGATGTTTGTGCGGCCCCAAGCTCTCCTCAAAACTTCAAGGGATGAGAATAGCTCTTCGTTATTTGCTATCGTTTATCTTAGACAAAAGTTTGGTACTTTTTTGGTCTAGCTTTAACTTTTTAGTCAAACAAACAACTGTAGTTACTTTTCATCATTCAAGAGGCCTAGAGGATATTTGTGTGACCCCAAGCTCTCGCCAAAACTTCAAAAGATGAAAATATGTCTTGATTATTCGTTATTATTTCTCTTAGACGAAAGTTTGGTTTGTTTCGGCCTATCTTTGACTTTTAGGTCAAATAGAAGAACTTAGCAAGTTTTCGTGGTTTGAGAGGCCAAGGAGATGTTTGTGTGACCATATGCACTCTCCAAACTTCAAGTGATGAGAACATATCTTAGTTGTTCACCGTTATTTCTCTATGATGAAAGTTTTATTCCTTTTGTTCTGGCTTTGACTTTTTGGTCAAATGGACGAATTTAAGGATTTTTCATGATTCGATAGCTTAGATGATGTTTGTGTGACCCCAAGCTCTCATCAAAGCTTCAAAGGATGAGAATATGTCTTGGTAATTCCTTATTGTTTTTCTTAGACAAAAGTTTGGTTCCTTTTGGCCTATGTTTGACATTTTGGTCAAACGGACAAACTTAGCAGGTTATTATTATTCGGGAGGCCTAGAGGTTGTTTGTGTGACCCCAAACTCTTCCTAAGGTTTCAAAGGATGAGAATACATCTTGCGTATTCGTTGTTGTTTGTCTTAGACGAAAGTTTGCTTACTTTTGCTCTATCTTTGACTTTAAGGTCAAACAAACAAATTTAGCAAGTTTTAGTGATTCGAGAGGCCTGGCGGTGTTTGTGGACCCCATGCTCTTCCCATAGTTTCAAGGGATGAGAATATGTCTTGGTTATTCATTGTTGTTTCTCTTAGATGAAAGATTGGTTCCTTTTGGTCTACCTTTTACTTTTTGGTCAAACAATCAAATATAGCAATTTTTTTGTCATTCGAGAGGCCTAGAGAATGTTTGTTTAACCACAACCTCTCCCCAAAACTTCATGAGATAAGAATATGTCTTATTTATTCGTTGTTGTTTTTCTTAGACGAAAGTTTAATTCCTTTTAGTCTACTTTTGACTGTTTGGTCAAACTGACAAATACAGCTACTTTTCGTTATTCGAGAGGCCGAAGGGATGTTTGTGTGACCCCAAACTCTCTCCAAAGATCCATGGGATGAGAATAGGTCATGGTTATTCATTATTTTTTTTCTTAGATGAAAGTTTGGTTCCATTTAGCCTATCATTGACTTTTTGGTCAAACGAACAAACTTAGCTAGTTTTTATGATTCGAGTGGCCTAGAGGATGTGTGACCCCAAGCACTCCCCAAAGCTTTAAGGGATGACAATGTCTTGATTATTAGTTGTGAGTTTTCGTGATTCGAGAGGTCTAAAGGATGTTTGTGTGACCCCAAGCTCTCACCAAGTCTTCGAGGGATGAGAATATGTCTTGGTCATTCGTTCTTGTTTCTCTTAGATGAAAGCTTGGCTTCTTTTGGCCTATGTTTGACTTTTTGGTCAAACGGACAAATGTAGTGACTTTTCGTCGTTCGAGAGGCCTAGAGGATGTTTGTTTGACCCTAATCTCCCCACAAAGATTCATAGGATAAGAATATGTCATGGTTATTCGTTGTTGTTTCTCATAGACAAAAGTTTCGTTCCTTTTGGCCTATCTTTGACTTTTTAGTCAAATGAACAAACTTAGCAAGTTTTTGTGATTCAAGAGGCCTAGAGGATATTTGTGCAGCCGCAAGCTCTCCTCAAAGCTTCAAGGGATGAGAATAGCTCTTAGTTATTTGTTAGATGAAAGCTTGGCTTCTTTTGGCCTATGTTTGACTTTTAGGTCAAAAGGACAAACATAGCGAGTTTTTGTGATTTGAGAGGCCTAGTGGAAGTTTATGTGGCCCCAAGCTCTCCCTAAAGCTTCACGGGATGAGAATATATCTTGCTTAATCATTGTTGCTTCTCTTAGACGAAAGTTTGCTTCCTTTTGCTCTATCATTGACTTTATAATCAAACGGACAAACTTAGCGAGTTATAGTTATTCGAGAGGCCTAGAGGATGTTTGTGCGGCCCCAAGCTCTCCTCAAAGCTTCAAGGGATGAGAATAGCTCTTGGTTATTGGTTCTTGTTTATCTTAGACAAAAGTTCGGTACTTTTTTGGTCTAGCTTTAACTTTTTATTCAAACAAACAACTGTAGTTACTTTTCATCATTCAAGAGGCCTAAAGGATATTTGTGTGACCCCAAGCTCTCGCCAAAACTTCAAAGGATGAGAATATGTCTTGGTTATTCGTTATTATTTCTCTTAGACGAAAGTTTGATTCGTTTCGGCCTATCTTTGACTTTTAGGTCAAACGGAAAAACTTAGCAAGTTTTCGTGGTTTGAGAGGCCAAGGAGATGTTTGCGTGACCCTATGCACTCCCCAAACTTCAAGTGATGAGAATATATCTTGGTTATTCACCGTTATTTCTCTATGACGAAAGTTTTATTCCTTTTGTTCTGGCTTTGACTTTTTGGTCAAATGGAACGAATTTAAGGATTTTCATGATTCGTAGGTTAGATGATGTTTGTTGTGACCCAAGCTCTCATCAAAGCTTCAAAGGATGAGAATATGTTTTGGTAATTCCTTATTGTTTCTCTTACACAAAAGTTTGGTTCCTTTTGGCCTATGTTTGACATTTTGGTCAAACGGACAAACTTAGCAGGTTATTATTATTCGGGAGGCCTAGAGGATGTTTGTGTGACCCCAAACTCTTCCTAAGGCTTCAAGGGATGAGAATACGTCTTGCGTATTCGTTGTTGTTTCTCTTAGACGAAAGTTTGCTTCTTTTTGCTCTATCTTTGACTTTAAGGTCAAACAAACAAACTTAGCGAATTTTAGTGATTCGAGAGGCCTGGCGGTGTTTGTGGACCCCATGCTCTTCCCATAGTTTCAAGGGATGAGAATATGTCTTGGTTATTCATTGTTGTTTCTCTTAGACGAAAGCTTGGTTCCTTTTGGTCTACCTTTGACTTTTTGGTCAAACAATCAAATATAGGAATTTTTTGTCATTCGAGAGGCCTAGAGAATGTTTGTTTGACCCCAACCGCTTCCCAAAACTTCATGAGATAAGAATATGTCTTAGTTATTCGTTTGACTGTTTGGTCAAACTGACAAATACAGCTACTTTTCGTTATTGGAGGCCGAAGGGATGTTTGTGTGACCCCAAACTCTCCCCAAAGATCCATGGGATGAGAATAGGTCATGGTTTTCATTATTTTTTTTCTTAGATGAAAGTTTGTTCATTTAGCCTCATTGACTTTTTGGTCAACGAACAACTTAGCTAGTTTTTGTGATTCGAGAGGCCTAGAGGATGTGTTGACAAGCTCTCCCAAAAGCTTTTAAGGGATGACATGTCTTGATTATTAGTTGTGGTTTTTCGTGATTCGAGAGGTCTAAAGGATATTGTGTACCAAGCTCTCACCAAGTCTTCGAGGGTGAGAAAGTCTTGGTTATTCGTTCTTGTTTCTCTTAGATGAAAGCTTGGCTTCTTTTGGCCTATGTTTGACTTTTTGTCAAAAGGACAAACATAGCGAGTTTTTGTGATTCGAGAGGCCTAGTGGAAGTTTATGTAGCCCCAAGCTCTCCCTAAAGCTTCACGGGATGAGAATATATCTTGCTTAATCGTTGTTGCTTCTCTTAGACGAAAGTTTGCTTCCTTTTGCTCTATCATTGACTTTATGGTCAAACGGACAAACTTAGCGAGTTATCATTATTCGAGAGGCCTAGAGGATGTTTGTGTGACCCTAAGCTCTCCTCAAATCTTCAAAGGATGAGTATATGTCTTGGTTATTGGTTCTTGTTTCTCTTAGACAAAAGTTTGGTTCCTTTTGGTTTATCTTTCACCTTTTGGTCAAATAGACAAACTTAGCAAGCTTTTATGATTCGAAAGCTTTAAGGAATGAGAATATCTCTTAGTTATTCGTTGTTATTTCTCTTAGATGAAAGTTTAGTTCCTTATGGCCTATGTTTGACTTTTTAGTTAAACGGACAAACTTAGTAAATTTTTGTGATTCGAGAGGCCTAGAGGATGTTGTGTAACCCCAAGCTCTCCCCAAAGCTTTAAGGTATGTGAATATGTCAAGGTTATTCGTTGTTGTTTCTCTTAGATGAATGTTTAGTTTCTTTTGGTCTACCTTTGTTTTTTTAGTCAAACAGACCAATGTAACGACTTTTCATCATTTTAGTGGCCTAGAAGATGTTTGTGTGACCCAAGCTCTCTCGAAATCTTCAAATGATGAGAATTTGTCTCGGTTATTTGTTGTTATTTCACTTAGACGAAAGTTTGGGTTCGTTTAGCCTATCTTTGCTTTTATGGTCAAATGTAAAAACTTAGCAAGTTTTAATGATTCGAGAGACATAGAGGATGCTTGTGTGACCCCAAGCTCTCCCCAAAGCTTCAAGGGATGAGAATATGTCTTGGTTGTTTGTTATTAATTCTCTTAGACGAAAGTTTGATTCCTTTTGGCTAGCTTTGACTTTATGGTCAAATGGACAAACTAAGTGAGTGTTTGTGATTTGAGAGGCTTAGAGGATGTCCATGTAACCCTAAACTCTCCCCAAAGCTTCAAGGGAGGATAATATGTTTTGGTTATTTGTTGTTGTTTCACTTAGACGAAGTTTGCTTCCATTTGCTCTATCTTTGACTTTATGATCAAACGGACAAACTTTGCGAGTTTTCATGATTCAAGAGGCCTAAAGGTGTTTGTGTGACCCCATGCTTTCCTCAAACCTTCAAGGGATGACAATATATCTTGGTTATTTATTATTGTTTCTCTTAAACGAAAGTTAGGTTCCTTTTGCTATACCTTTGACTTTTTAGTCAAACGGAGAAATGTTATGACTTTTTATCATTCGAGAAGCCTAGAGGATGTTTGCGTGACCCCAAGCTCTTCCCAAAGTTTCATGTGAAGATAATATGTCTTGGTTATTCGTTATTGTTTCTTTTAGACGAAAGTTTAGTTCCTTTTGGTCTATCTATGACTTTTTGGCCAAATGAACAACTTAGCGAGTTTTTTGCGATTCGAGAGGCCTAAAGGATGTTTGTGTGACCCCACGCTCTCCCAAAGCTTCAATGGATGACAATATGTCTTGGTTATTAGTTGTTCTTTCTCTTAGCCTAAAATTGGTTCCTTTCAGTCTATCTTTCAATTTTTCGTCAAACAGACAAATTTTGTGAGTTTTCATGGTTCGATAGGCCAAATGGATGTTTCTGTGACCCTAAGCTCTCCTTAAAGCTTCAAGGGATGAGTATATGTCATGATTAATCATTGTTGTTTCTCTTAGACGAACGTTTGGTTCCTTTTGTCTATCTTTGACTTTTTGGTCAACCTGACAAATGTAGTTGCTTTTCGTCATTCAGAGGCCTAGCAGATGTTTGTGTGACCCCATGTTCTCCCCAAAGCTTCAAAGGACTACAATATGCCTTGGTATTTGTTATTGTTTCTCTTGGATGAAAGTTTGGTTCGAAAGGCCTAGATGATGTTTGTATGACCCCAAGCTCTCCTCAAAGTTTCAAGGGATGAGAATACGTATTAGTTATTCATTGATTTTTCTCTTAGATGAATGTTCACTTCCTTTTGCTTTATCTTTGACTTTATGGTCAAACGAACAAATTTAGTGAGTTTTTGTGATTCGAGACACCAAGAGGTGTTTGTGTGACCCGGTGCTCTCCTTAAAGCTTTAAGGGATAAGAATATGTGTTGGTTTTTCATTGTTGTTTCTCTTGGACGAAATTTTAGTTCCTTTTGGTCTACCTTTGACTTTTGGGTCAAACAAACAAATGTAGCGACTTTTTATTATTCGAGAGGCCTAGAAGATGTTTGTGTGACCCCAAGTGCTCTTAAAGCTTCATGGGATAAGAATATGTCTTGGTTATTTGTTATTATTTCTCTTAGATAAAAGTCTTGTTCCTTTTGGCCTATTGTTGACTTTTTGGCCAAACGAACAAACTTAGTGAGTTTTTGTGATTTGAGAGGCGTAGAGGATGTTTGTGTGACCCCAAGCTCCCCCCAAACTTCAACGGATTACAATGTGTCTTGGTTATTAATTGTTATTTCTCTTAGACGAGAGTTTGGTTCCTTCTGTTCTATCTTTAACTTTTTGGTCAAACGGAGAAACTTTGTGAGTTTTCATGATTCGTGAGGCCAAGAGGATGTTTCAATGACCTTAAGCTCACCTCAAAGCTTCAAAGGATGAGTATATGTCTTGGTTAATCGTTGTTCTTTCTTTTTGACAAACGTTTAGTTCCTTCTAGTCTATCTTTGGCTCTTTAGTCAAACGAACAAATTTAGTTACTTTTCATCATTTGACAAGCCTAGAGAATGTTTGTGTGACCTCAAGCTCTCCCCAAAGCTTCAAGGGATGTGAATATGTCTTGGTTATACGTTGTTGTTTCTCTTAGACGAAAGTTTAGTTCCTATTTTTCTATCATTGACCTTTTATTCAAATAGACAAACTTAGCAAGTTTTCGTGATTTGAGAGACCCAGAGGATGTTTGTGTGACCCCATGCTCTTCCCAATGCTTCTAGTGACGAGGACATGTTTTGGTTATTCGTTGTTGTTTCTTTTAGACGAAAGTTTGGATCCTTTTAGTATATCTTGGACTTTTTGGCCAAACGAACAAATGTAGCAACTTTTCATCATTCGAGAGGCCTAGAGGATATTTGTGTAAACCCAAGCTCCCCCCAAAGCTTCAAGGAACGTGAATATGTCTTAGTATTTGTTGTTATTTTCCTTAGATAAAAGTTTGGCTCCTTTTGCTCTATCTTTGACTTTATGGTCAAATAGACAAATTTATCGAGTTTTCATGATTTGAGAGGCCTAGAGGATGTTTGTGTAAACCAAGCTCTCACCAAAGCTTCAAGGGATGGAAATATATCTTGGTTGTTAATTGATGTCCCTCATAGACGGAAGTTGGCTTCCTTTTCCTTTATCTTTGACTTTATGGTCAAACAGACAAATTTAGCGAGTTGTCGTTATTCGAGACGCCTAGAGGTGTTTGTGTGACCACATGCTCTCCTCAAAGCTTCAAGAAATGAGAATATGTCTTGGTTATTCATTGTTGTTTGTGTTTAACGAAAGTTTGCTTCCTTTTGGCTAGCTTTGACTTTATGGTCAAATGGACAAACATAGCAACTCTTTGTGATTCGAGAGGCCTAGAGGATATTTATGTGACCCCAAGCTCTCCCCTATGCTTCAAGGGAGGACAATATGTCTTAATTCTTCGTTGTTATTTCTCTTAGACGAATGTTTGCTTCCATTTGATATATCTTTGACTTTATGGTCAAACAGACAAACTTAGCGAGTTTTCATGATTTAAGAGGCCAAGAGGTGTTTGTGTGACCCCATGCTTTCCTCAAAGCTACAAGGGATGAGAATATTTCTTGCCTATTCATTGTTGTTTCTCTTAGACGAAAATTTAGTTCCTTTTGGTCTACCTTTGACTTTTCAGTCAAACGGACGAATGTAGCGGTTTTTTATCATTCGAGAGGCCTAGAAGATGTTTGTGTTACCCCAAGCTCTCCCTAAAGCTTCAAGGGATAACAATACATCTTGGTTATTTGTTGTTGTTTCTCTTAGATGAAAGTGTAGTTTCTTTTGGCCTTTCTTTGATTTTTTGGCCAAATGAACAAACTTAGCGAGTTTTTGTGATTCGAGAGGCCTAAAGGATGTTTGTCTGACCCCAAGCTCTCCCGAAAGCTTCAAGGGATAACAATACGTCTTGATTATTTGTTGTTGTTTCTCTTAGACGAAAGTGTAGTTATTTTTGGTCTATCTTTGACTTTTTGGTCAAATGGACAAACTTTGCGAGTTTTCATGATTCGAGAGGCCTAGAGGATGTTTGTGTGACCCCGAGCTCTCCTCAAAGCTTCAAGATATGGTATATGTCTTGGTTAATTGTTTGTTGTTTCTCTTAGATGAAAGTTTAGTTCCTTTTATCTATCTTTCATTTTTGCTCAAACAGACAAATGTAGTTGATTTTCATCATTCAAGAGGCCTAAAGGATGTTTGTGTGACCCCAAGCTCTCCCCAAAGCTCTCCCCAAAGCTTCAAAGGATGCAAATATGTCTTGATTATACGTCGTTGTTTCTCTTAGACGGAAGTTTGGTTCAAACTTTCCTATCTTTGACATTTTGGTCAAACAGACAAACTTAGCAAGTTTTTGTGATTTGAGAGGCCTAGAGGATGTTTGTGTGACCCCATGCTGTCCCTAATGCTTCTAGTGATGAGAATATGTCTTGCTTATTCATTGTCGTTTCTCTTTGACGAAAGTTTAGTTCCTTTTGGTGTATCTTTGACTTTTTGGTCAAACGGGTAAATGTAGCAACTTGTCGTCATTCAAAAGGCCTAGAGGATGTTTGTGTAACCCCACGCGACCCCCAAAGCTTCAAGGGATGAGAATATGTCTTGGTATTCATTGTTGTTTCTCATATATGAAAGTTTTTGTTCCTTTTACCCTATCTTTGACTTTATGGTCAAATAGACAAACTTAAGGAGTTTTCATGATTCTAGAGGCCTAAAGGATGTTTATGTGACCCCAAGCTCTCCCCAAGAATTCAAGGGATGAGAATATGTCTTGGTTATTCGTTGTTGTTTCACTTAGACGAAAATTTGCTTTCTTTCTGTCTGCACTTGACTTTACGGTCAAACGGAGAAACAATATGAGCTTTTGTGATTCGAGCGGCACAGAGGATGTTTGTGTGACCCCAAGCTCTCCCTAATGCTGCAAGGGATGAGAATATGTCTTGGTTATTCGTTGTTATTTCTCTTAGACGAAAGTTTATTTCCTTTTAGTTTAGCTTTGACTTTGTGGTTAACTGGACAAACTTTGCAGGTTTTCATGATTCGAGAGCCCTAGAGAATGTTTGTGTGACCCCAAGCAATCCCCAAAGCTTCAAGGGATAAGAATATGTCTTATTTATTCGTTATTGTTTCCCATAGACAAAAGTTTGCTTCCTTTTGCCCTATCTTTGACTTTATTGCCAAAAGGATAAATGTAGTTTCTTTTCATCATTCGAGAGGTCTAGAGGATATTTGTGTGATCCCAAGCTCTCCCCAAAGCTTTAAGGGATGAGAATATATCTTGTTTATTCGTTGTTGTTTCTCTTAGTCAAAAGTTTGCTTCCTTTTGGTCTAGCTTTGACTTTATGGTCAAATGTACGATCTTAGGAAGTTTTCATGATTCGAGAGGCCTAACGGATGTTTGTGTGACCCCATGCTCTCCCCAAAGTTTCAAGGGATGAAAATATATATTGGTTATTCGTTGTTGTTTCTCTTTGACGAAAGTGTGAGACCTTTCGATCTAACTTTGACTTTATGGTTAAACAGAAAAACTTAGTGATTTTTTGTGATTCGAGAGGCTTAAAGGATGTTTGTGTGATCCCAAGCTCTCCCCAAAGCTTCAAGGGATAAGAATATGTCTTGGTTTTTCGTTGTTGTTTTTCTTAGCTGAAAGTTACGTTCCTTTTGGTCTATCTTTGACTTTTTGGTCAAACGGATAAATGTAGCTACTTTTCGTCATTCTAGAGGCGTAGAGGATGCTTGTTGAAGCCAAGCTCTCCCCAAAGCTTTTAGGGATGAGAATATGTCTTAATTGTTCGTTGTTGTATCTCTTCGATGAAAATTTTGGTTCCTTTTGCCCTATTTTTGACTTTATGGTCAAACAGAGAAACATCGCGAGTTTTTGTGATTCAAGAGGCCCAGAGGATGTTTGTGTGACTCCAAGCTCTCCCCAAAGCTTCAAGGGATAAGAATATGACTTGGTTATTCGTTGTTCATTCTCTTAGCTGAAAGTTAGGTTCCTTTCGTTTATCTTTTAATTTTTGGTCAAACAGATAAATGCAACGACTTTTCATCATTCTAAAGGCCTAGAGGATGTTTGTGTGACCCCAGGCTCTCCCCAAAGCTTTAATAGTTGAGAATATGTATTGGTTATTCGTTGTGATTTCTCTTAGATGAAAGTTTTGGTTTCTTCTGGGCTATCTTTGACTTTATGGTCAAATGGACGAACTTAGCTAGTTTTCATGATTCGAGAGGCCTGGATGTTGTTTGTGTGACCCCAACCTCTCCCCAAAGCTTCTAGGGATGACAATATGTCTTAGTTATTCCTTGTTTTCTTTTAGATGAAAGTTTGCTTTCTTTCAGTCTAGCTTTGACCTTATGATCGAACGAACAAACCTCGCCAGTTTTTGTGGTTCGAGAGACGTAGAGGATGTTTGTGTGACCCCAACCTCTCACTAACGCTTCAAGGGATGAGAATATGTCTTGGTTATTCGTTGTTGTTTCTCTTATATGAAAGTCTGCTTCCTTTCATTCTAGCAATGACTTTGTGATCAAACGGACAAGCTTAGTGATTTTTTGTGATTCGAGAGTCCTAAAGGAGGTTTGTGGTACCCCAAACTTTGCCCAAAGCTTCAAGGGATGGCAATACATTGTTGTTTCTCGTCGACAAAAGTTTGCTTCGTTTGGTCTAGCTTCGACTTTATGGTACTTTGTGAGTTTTCATGATTTGAGAGGCCTAGAGGATGTTTGTGTGACCCAAGGTCTCCCCAAAACTTCAAGTGATGAGAATATGTCTTGGTTATTCATTGTTATTTCTATTAAATGAAAGTTTGCTTCTTTTTACTCTATCTTTGTCTTTTTTGTCAAACAGACAAACTTAGCGATTTTTCGTGATTTGAGAGTCCTAGAGGTGTTTGTGTCACCCCATGTTCTCCCCAAAGCTTCATGGTATGAGAATATGTCATGGTTATTCATTAATGGTTTGAAAATATCTCTAACTTCATCATTTTTGTCTCACATAGATGTTAGGTTTCCTTCTTTTTGATCTATCTTTAACTTTTTGGTCAAATGGTCAATCCTAGCAAAACTTTTGTGATTCGAAAGGCTTAGGCAATGTGTGAGTAAACCCAAGAACTCCTTAAAGCTTCAAGGTTTTTAAAATCTCAAGCTTCTTCGTTGTCCTTTAATGTTGTCCTTAAGTTTGCTTCCTTTTGAACTATGTTTTACTTTATGGTCAAATGGACAGACTTAGCAACTTTTTTGTGATTCAAAAGGCTTAAGCAATATGTGAGTGACCCCAAGCACTCCTTAAAGCTTCATAGTCTGAAAATATATGTTGCTTGCTTCTTTTCCTCTAACTTTGCATTAAGTTTGATTCCTTTTGATGTATCTTGGAATTTATGGTCAAATGGTCAAACTTGGCGTACTTTTTATCGACCAAAAAGGCTTAGACAATGTGTGAGTTAATGCTTCATGGTTTGACAATGTCTCTATTTTCTTCATTCTCATCTTATTTTGTCTTTAATTTTGCATTCTTTTGATCTATCTTTGATGTTATGGTCAAATAGTCTAACTTAGCAAAGTTTTTGTGATTCAAAAGTCTTAAGCAATGTGTGAGTGACTCCAAACACACCTTAAAGCCTCATAGTTTGAAAATATTTCTAGAGTCTTTGTTCTCGTCTAACTTAGATGTTAGGTTTGCTTCCTTTTGATCTATCTTTGACTTTATGATCAAATGGTCAAACTTAGCAATGTTTTTCTCACTTGAAAGGCTTAAGCAATGTGTGAGTGACCCTAAGCACTCGCTAACGGATCAAAGTTTGAAAATATCTCTAGCTTCTTAGTTCTCCCCTAACATAGATGCTAAATTTGCTTCCTTTTGAACTATCTTAGACTTTAAGGTCAAATACTCAAACTATACAAAGTTTTTGTGATCAGAAAGGCTTAGGTCAATATATGAATGACCCCAAGAACTCCTTAACGCTTTAAGGTTTGAAAATGTCTCTGTTTTCTTCGTTCTCGTCTTACTTCGTCCTTAAGTTTGCTTTCTTTTCATCTATTTTTGACTTTATGGTCAAATGATCTAACTCAGCAAAGTTTTTGTGATCCAAAAGGTTTAGGCAATGTATGAGTGACTCCAAACACTCCTTAAAGCTTCATGGTTTGTAAATATCTCTAGCGTCTTCATTCTCCTCTAACTTAGATGTTAGGCTTACTTCCTTTTGATCTGCCTTTAATTTTATAGTCAAATGGTCAAACTTACCAATGTTTTTCACACCTAAAAGGCTTAGGCAATGTGTGAGTGGCCTTAAGCACTCCATAACAGATCAAGGTTTTAAAATATTTCTAGATTCTTCGTTCTCCCCTAACATAGATGTTAAGTTTGCTTCCTTTTGAACTATCTTAGACTTTATGGTTAAATGCTCAAACTGAGTAAAGTTTTTGTGATTCGAAAGGCTTAGGCAATATGTGAGTGACCTCAAGCACTCCTTAAAGCTTCAAGGTTTGAAAATATCTTTAGCTTCTCCATTCTCCTTTAACTTAGCTGTTAAGTTTGCTTCATTTTGATCTATTTTTGACTTTATGGTCAAATGGTAAAACTTAGCAAAGTTTTTGTGATCCAAAAGGCTTAGCCAACCCAAACACTCCTTAAAGCTTCAAGGTTTGAAAATATCTCTAGCTTCTCCATTCTCCTCTAACTTAGCCACTAAGTTTGCTTCCATTTGATCTGTCTTTGGCTTTATGGTCAAATGGTAAAACTTAGCATAGTTTTTGTGATCCAAAAGGCTTAGCCAATGTGTGAGTGACCCCGAGCACTCCTTAAAGCTTCAAGATTTGAAAATATCTAGAACATCTACGTTCTCCTCTAACTTACACATTAAGTTTGCTTCCTTTTAATCTATCTATGACTTTATGGTCAAATGGTCAAACTTCGCAAAGTGTTTGAGATCCGAAAGGCTTAGGCATTGTGTGAGTGACCCTAAGCACTCAAAAAGCTTTAAGGTTTGAACAATATCTCTAAATTCTTCATTTTTGTCTAACGTAGACATTAGGTTTTCTTCTTTTTGATCTATCTTTGACTTTATGGTTAAATGGTCAAATGTGCGGGTGACCTCAAGAACTCCTTAAAGCTTCAAGGTTTTTAAAATCCCTAGCTTCTTCGTTCTCCTCTAACTTAGACCTTAAGCTTACTTCCTTTTGAACAATGTCTCACTTTATAGTCAAATGAACAAACTTAGCAAAGTTTTTGTGATATGAAAGGCTTAGACAATGTGTGAGCGACCCTAAGCACTCATTAAAGCATCATGGTTTGAAAATATATGTTGCTTGTTCGTTCTCCTTTAACTTCGATATTCAGTTTGCTTCCTTTTGATCTATCTTAGACTTTATGGTCAAATGGTCAAACTTAGCATAGTTTTTGTCAACTAAAAGGCTTAGGCAATGTGTAGGAGACCCCACGCACTCCTTAACACTTGAAGGTTTGAAAATGTCTCTAGTTTCTTCTTTCTCCTCTTACTTAGTCTTTAAGTTTGATTTATTTTGATCTATCTTTGACTTTATGTTCAAATGGCTATACTAACCAAAGTTTTTGTGATCCAAAAGGCTTAGGCATTGTGTGGGTGACCTCATGAACCCCTAAAATAGTCAAGGTTTAAAAATATCTCTAACTTCTTCCTTCTCTAACTTAAATGTTAAGTTTACTTCTTTTTAATCTATCTTTGAATTTACGGTCAAATAGCCAAACTTAGCAATGTTTTTGTGACCTAAATGTCTTAGGCAATGTGTGGGTGACCCTAAGCACTTCTTAAAGCTTCGAAGTTTTAAAATATCTCTAGCTTCTCCGTTTTCCTCTAACTTAGACGTTAAGTTTGCTTCCTTTTGACCTATCTTTAACTTTTTGGTTAAATAGTCAAACTTAGCTAAGTTTTGTGATTCAAAAGGCTTAAGCAACGTGTGTGTGACCCCAAGCACTCCTTAAATCTTGAAGGTTTGAAAATATATCTAGTTTATTCGTTCTCATCTCACTTACTCCATAAGTTTGCTTCCCTTTGATCTATCTTTGACTTTATGGTCAAATAGTCAAACTTAGCAAAGCTTTTGTGATCCGAAAGGCTTAGGCAATGTGTGAGTGACCCCAAGTACACCTTAAAGCTTCAAGGCTTGAAAATATCTCTATCTTCTTTGTTTACTTCTAATAGACACACTAAGTTTGCTTCCATTTGATCTATCTTTAACTTTATGGGCAAATGGTGGAACTAAGCAAAGTTTTTGTGTTCCAAAAGGCTTACCCAATGTGTGAGTGTCCCTAACCACTCTGCAAAGCTTTAATGTTTGAAAATATCTCTAGCTTCTTCATTTTCTTTAAACTTAGACGTTAAGTTTGCTTCCTTTTGATCTATCATTGACTTTATGGATAAATGGTCAAAGTAAGCAAAGTTTTTGTGATCCAAAAGGCTTAGGCAATGTGTGAGTGGCCCCAAGCACTCCTAAAAGCTTCAAGTTTTGAAAATGTCTCTTACTTCTTCTTCCTTGTCTAACTTAGACGTTAAGTTTATTTCTATTTGATCAATCTTTGAATTTATGGTTGAATGGTCAAACTTAACTAAGTTTCAGTGATCCAAAAGACTTAAGCAATGTGTGAGTGACCCCAAGTACTTCTTAAAGCTTCAAGCTTTGAAATTATATGTAGTTTATTCGTTCTTGTCTCACTTACTCCATAAGTTTGCTTTCCATTGATCTATCTTTGACTTTATGGTCAAATGGTCAAACTTAGCAAAGCTTTTGTGATGCGAAAAGCTTAGGCAATGTATGAGCGACGCGAAGTACTGCTTAAAGCTTCATGGTTTGAAAATATATGTTGCTTGTTTGTTCTCCTCTAACTTTGAGTTTAAGTTTGCTTCCTTTTGACCTATCGTAGACTTTATGGTCAAATGGTCAATCTTAGCATAGTTTTTGTCAACCGAAAGGCTTAGGCAACGTGTTGGGGACCCCAAGCAGTCCTTAACGGTTTAAGGTTTGAAAATGTCTCTAGTTTCTTCTTTCTCGTCTTACTTTTTCTTTAAGTTTGCTTACTTTTAGTCTATCTTTGACTTTATGATCAAATGGTCAAACTAAGCAAAGTTTTTGCAATCCGAAAGGGTTAGGCATTTTGTGAGTGACCCTAAGCACTTCTAAAAGTTTGAAGGTTTGAAAATACCTCTAGCTTCTTCGTTCTCCTCTAACTTAGATGTTAAGTTTACTTCCTTTTAATCTATCTTTGAATTTATGGTCAAAAGATGAAACTTAGCACTATTTGTGTGATTCGAAAGGCTATCCCAAGCACTCCTTAAAGCTTCAAGGTTTGAAAATATCTCTAGCTTCTCTGTTTTCCTCTAACTTAAAATTTAAGTTTGCTTTCTTTTGATCTATATTTGACTTTATGGTCAAATCGTCAAGCTTAGCATAGTTTTATGATTTGAAAAGCTAAGACAATGTGCGAGTGAGCCCAAGCACACCTTAAAGCTTCAAGGTTTGAAAATATCTCTAGCTTCTCTGTTCTCCTCTAACTTAAAATTTAAGTTTGCTTTCTTTTGATCTATATTTGACTTTATGGTCAAATCGTCAAGCTTAGCATAGTTTTATGATTTGAAAAGCTAAGACAATGTGCGAGTGAGCCCAAGCACACCTTAAAGCTTCAAAGTTTGAAAATATCTCTAACTTCTTCATTTTCCTCTAGCAAAGACATTAAGGTTGCTTCCTTTCGATCTATCTGTCACTTTATTGTCGAATGGTGAAACTAAGCAAAGTTTTTATGGTCCAAAAGGCTTAGCTAATGTGTGAGTGAACCCAAGCACTCCTGAAAGCTTCAAGGTTTAAAAATATCTCTATGTTCTTCTTTCTTGTCTAACTTAGATGTTAAGTTTACTTCCATTTGGTCATTCTTTGACTTTATGGTTAAATGGTCAAACTTAGCTAAGTTTTTGTGATTCGAAAGGGTTAAGCAATATGTGAGTGACCCCAAGCATTTCTTAAAGCTTTAAGTTTGAAAAATATATCTAGTTTATTTGTTCTCGTCTCACTTACTCCGTAAGTTCGCTTCATTCAGATTTATCTTTGACTTTGTGGTTCAAATGGTCAAGCGTAGAGTAGTTTGCTTCTTCATTCTCCTCTAACTTAGACATTAAGTTTGCTTCTGTTTCATGTATCTTTTACTTTATGGTCAAATAGTGAAACTAAGCAAAGTTTATCTGATCTGAAAGGCTTCAGCAATGTGTGAGTGATCCCAAACACTCCTTAAAGCATTAAGGTTTGAAAATATCTCTAGCTTCTTTGTTCTCCTCTAACTTAAACATTAAACTTGCTTCCTTTTGAACTACTTTTGACATTATCGTAAAAAAGGTCAAACTAAGCAAATTTTTTGTGATCCGAAAGGCTTAGGCAAAGTGTGAGTGACCCAAGCTCTCCTTAAAGCTTTATGGTTTGAGAATATCTCTAGCTTCTTCATTCTCCTTTAACTTAGATGTTAAGTTTGCTTCCTTTTGATCTTTCTTTGGCTTTATGGTCCAATAGTCAAACTTAACAAAGTTTTTGTGATCCAAAAGGCTTAGGCAATGTGTAAGTGACCCCAAGCACTCCATACTGGTTCAAGGTTTGAAAATATCTCTTGTTTCCTCATTCTCGTCTTACTTGATCTTTAAGTTTGCTTCCTTTTTATCTAGCTTTGACTTTGTGGTCAAGTGGTCAAACTTAGCAAACTTTTGAGATTCGACAGGCTTAGGCACTGTGTGAGTGACCTCAAGCACTCCTTAAAGCATCGTAGTTTAAGAATATCTCTAGCTTCTTTGTTCTTCGCTAACTTAAATGTTAAGTTTGCTTCCTCTTGATCTATCTTTGATTTTATGGTCAAATGGTCAAGCTTAGCTATGTTTTTATGATCCGAAAGGCTTAGGCAATGTGTCAGTGACCCCAAACTCTACTTAAAGCTTCAAGCTTTGAAAATATCTCTTGCTTCTTCGTTCTCGCTAACTTAGATGTTAATTTTGCTTTCTTTTGATCTATTTTTCACTTTATGATCAAATGGTTAATATTAGCAAAGTTTTTGGGATTTGAAAGGCTTAGGCAAAGTGTGAGTCACCCCAAACACTCCTTAAAGCTTCATAGTTTGAAAATATCTCCAGCATCTTTATTCTCCTCTAAGTTAGATGTTAAGTTTGCTTCCTTTTGATCTATCTTTGACTTTATGGTCAAATGATCAAACTTAGCAAAGTTTTCGTAACCCGAAAGGCTTAGGCAATGTGTAAGTGACCCCAGGCACTCCTTAAAGCTTCAAGGTCTGAAAATATCTCGAGCTTCATCGTTTTCCTCTAACTTAAAAGTTAAGTTTGCTTCCTTTTTTGATCTATTTTTGATTTTATGGTCAAATGGTCAAGGTTAGCAATGCTTTTGCGATTTGAAAGGTTTAAGCAACATGCGAGTAACCCCGAGCACACCTTAAAGCTTCAAGGTTTGAAAATATCTATAACTTTTCATTCTTCTCTGACTTAGACCTTAAGTTTGCTTCCTTTTCTTCTATCCTTAACTTTATGGTCAAATGGTGAAACCATGCAAAGTTGTTCTAAACTGAAAGGCTTAGGCAGTGTGTGAGTGACCTTAAGCACTATCTTTGACTTTGTTGTGGTCAAATGGTCAAACTAAGCAAAGTTTTTGTGATTCGAAAGGCTTCGCCACGTTAAGTTTGCTTCCTTTTGAACTCTCTTTGACTTTATGGTCAAATGGTCAAGCTAAGCAAAGTTTTTGTGATCCCAAAGGCTTAGGCAATGTGCCTGTGACCCCAAGCACTCCTTAAAGCTTCATGGTTTGAGAATATCTATAACTTCTTTGTTCTCCTCAAACTTAAACATTAAGTTTGCTTCGTTTTAATATATCTTTGACTTTGTGGTCAAATGGTCAAGCATAGCTATGTTTTTGTGCTCCGAAAGGCTTAGTAAATGTGCGAGTGACCCTAAGCACTTCTTAGAACTTCAAGGTTTGAAAATATCTCTAACTTCTTCGTTCTCATCAAACATAGACATTATCTTTGATTCCTTTTGATCTGTCTTTGACTTTTGGCCAACTGTTGAAACTAAGCAAAGTTTTGCGATTTGATAGGCTTAGGTAATGTGTGAGTGACCCCAAGCACTCCTTCAAGCTTCAAGGTTTGAAAATATCTCTAGCTTCTTCATTCTCCTCGAACTTAGACATTAAGTTTGCTTTCTTTTAGTCTATCTTTGACTTTGTGGTCAAACTATCAAACTAAGTAATGTTTTTGTGATCTGAAAGGCTTAGACAATGTCTGAGTAACCCCAAGCACCCCATAGTGCTTTAAGGTTTGAAAATATTTCTAGTTTCTTCGTTCTCATCTTACTTAGTTCTTAAGTTTGCTTCCTTTTGATCTAACTTTGTGTTTATGGTCAAGTGGCCAAACTTAGCAAAGTTTTTTTCATCCGAAAGGCACAGGCAATGTATGAGTCACGCCAAGCACTACTTAAAGTTTTAGGGTTTGAAAATATCTCTTAGTTTTTTTGTTCTGACTCACTTAGATGTTAAGTTTCTTCCTTTTGACCTATTTTTGACTTTGTGGTTAAATGGCCAAACTTTGCAAAGTTTTTGGGATTTGAAAGGCTTAGGAAATGTGTGAGTGACCCAAAGCCCTCCTTAAAGCTTCCTGGTTTGAAAATATCTCTATCTTCTTTATTCTTCTCTAATTTAGATGTTAAGTTTGCTTCCCTTTGATCTATCTTTGACTATATGGTCAAATGCTCAAACTTAGTATAGTTTTTGTGATCTGAAAGGCTTAGGCAATGCGTGAGTGACCCCAAACACTCCTTAAAGCTTCAACATCTGAAAATATCTCAAGCTTCATCGTTCTCCTCTAACTTAAAAGTTAAGTTTGCTTGCTTTTGATCTATCTTTGATTTTATGATCAAATGGTGAATGTTAGCAAAGTTGTTGTCATTATATAGGCTTAGGCAATATACGAGTGACCCCAAGCACTCCTTAAAGGCTCATGGTTTGAAAATATCTATAACTTCTCCGTTCACCTCTAACATACACATTATGTTTGCTTCATTTTCATATATCTTTGACTTTGTGATCAAATGGTGAAACTAAGCAGAGTTTTTCTGGTCTCAGCTTCAAGGCTTGAAAATATCTCCAGCTTTTTCTTTCTTCTCTAACTTAGATGTTAAGTTTGCTTCCTTTTGATATATCTTTGACTTTATGGTCTAATGGTGATGAGGTTTTCCTTAAGCCTCTTGATTTCAGACCTAATTAGGACTAGAACAAATAGAATTGGAAAGGTGGAATTGAAAGAAAGAGTAAAGAAGGGAAAGAACTAATTCTGTCCGTTTTTAGGAAATTTCCATAACTCACGTTACAGAAGTCGGAATTTGAGTGATTCCAAAACGAGGTGAAAGATCCCTTTCTAAATCACGATTTAGACCCAAGAATCACCAAAAAAGAGTAGGTATAGCTTGAGATATGAGTGCGAGAAATTTTAAGACGAAAATTGGAAAAATTGTGAAATTAGAAAGAAGAACTAAAAAAAAAACGAAAAATTGATGAAAAAGAAAAAGATAAGGATGGCGCCACAAACCTAGTTTGATAAGCCAAGAAAGATCGCCATAAGAAAAAGATTAATTCTTGATAAGATCAAATGATGCAAGGAAGAACCCTAGCAGAGCAAAACACCCAGTTTTCTTATATGCCAAAAATCTGGCTCCCTCATGATTCCCAAATGTTTAAATACAACTTAGTTTAGGGTTTGCCCATTAGGACTTAACAAAAATAAATACAAAACCCCATAGCATAAGTATCACTGATATGTTCTAGTGGTTAAGGAGACATATTCAACTACGAGTGCCTGGGTTCTAATCCTGCCGTGGACAAAATATATTTTTTTGGCCCTTCTCCTTTCATTCCAAGTGGGCTTATGCATGTGTAAAATCCTAGGCTCCACGTATTGGGCTTCAATCTGATGTTGGGCCTCTAATAAGTTATTCACCATCTTTTTAAGTTCTTCTTGCGCCCTTTTTAGCTCTTGCTCTCGTCATGGCCCTCCTAGACCTTGTATTGGATCTTGGACTTCTTTCTGGGACTTGGCCTGGACTTGGGCTTCTCCCATGAAGTCCTCATCAAATGGTCAAATTTAGCAAAGTTTTTGTGGCCCAAATGGTATAGGCAATGTATGATGACCCCGAGCACTCCTTAAAGCTTCAAGGTTTGAAAAATATCTCTTGCTTTTTCATTCTCCTCTATCTTAGACATTAAGTTTTTTTCCTTTTGATCTATCTTTGACTTTATTGTCAACCAGTCAAGCTTAGCTAAGTTTTTGCATAACAAAAGGCTTAGGAAATGTGCGACTGAGCCTAAGCACTCCGTAAAGCTTTAAGGTCTAAAAATATCTATAACTTCTTCATTCTCCTCTGACATAAACTTTAAGTTTGCTTCCTTTTCAGCTATCTTTGACTTTATGGTCAATTGGTCAACCTACGCAAAGTTTTTGTGATCTGATAGGCTTAGGCAACATGTGAGTAACCCCAAGCACTCCTTAAAGCTTCAAGGTTTGAAAATATAACTAGCTTCTTTATTCTCCTCTAACAGAGATATTAAGTTTGCTTTCTTTTCATCTACTCTGACTTTATGGTCAAAAGGTCAAACTAACCAATGTGTGCGTGACGTGAACTGTCGAACTCACTCAAATTAACCAGGTTTACAAAGAAATTTGTAATATAGGATAACCTGGATCATCTCCTAAGGAATTTTGCATAGAACTAAATTACTCAATTAAAAAACAGAAACAATAAATAGGGGGTTTTAATTCGATTGAAAATTAAAACAAGAGAAAATTAAAGCAAGAGATAAAACGAAATTAACAATTTAAAAGCAATCAAACCAACCCAGAATTGAGGTTTCAAGGACATCCGTCACTGGACAAAGAATTACTGAATCTCGTGGTTGACCCTAAACAAATCGGAATCCCTACATTTCATATAGGAACCCTCTCTACTAGACAATCACCTAGCATTTAATCAAACTCTTGGCCGTGTTCACCCATGCCATCGCACAGTGTTCACTTCAACCTGTTTTGATTTTAAGTCCCTTGGGTTAATCAACCTAAATATTAAAATCTAACATTTAATCCCTTCCCTTGGATGATCAAAATACAAAAAATCATAAACAAACCTCATGGACAAACCTCATCCGCTTGGATTCAACGTACACAATCGTGTTGCTCAATTCGAGTAAAGGGGGAAGAAAAACGGATTCAGTTCATGGAGTGCACGGGTCATCTGGATTCAATAGCAGAAACCTCAACTCATAGGTTGATTGAATGGAAAGTTAGCCTACCATGGCTGGAAAAAAAAACAGAAAACGAAAAGGAAAGAAGAAGAAGAACAAGATGAACAAGATGAGAGAAAAAAAGAAGAGGTGTAGATCTGAAATTTTCTCCAAAATCAAAAGTTGTTGTTCATGTTACCCTAATATGCTATTTAAAACCTAAAACTAAACAGGGTCAGGGCTCCAAAACTGGCCCAATTAAAAACATAACTAATGGCTTTGGTCCATGTAATTTGGACTCCTAATTACAAAGTTAAGCCCAATTAATAAACATAGCTCCAGAATTTCGTGACTGACTTTGGCTCCAATTTTGACTGCCTTCTTGTCCGAATTTGGCCTTCAAGCTTCTAATACCATTTGTAGCTCTTTGAGTTATCTGCAAAACGAAATAAGAATGAGGTTAATCGGATACCTATAACAAAAGTTATGATCAAAATACTGGAACAGTGTAAAATCTGGAAAAATAGCACGAAAATGAATTAAATCCAATTAAAAGCCCAAAGCCCAATTTAGACAAAAAATCATTAATTATACACTAAACAGCCCTAAAATCATTAATCAAATGCAATATTAAGTGTGATAAAATTCAATTATCAGTGCGTGACCTCAAGCACTCCTTAGCACTTCAAGGTTTGAAAATATCTCTAGTTTCTTTGTTCTCATCTTATTTGTCCATAAGTTTGCTTCCTTTTGATCTAGCTGTGTGTTTATGGTCAAGTGGTTAAACTTAGCAGATTTTTTTTGTGATCCGAAAGGTTTAGGCAAAGTGAAAAGGACCCCAAGCACAGTTGAAAGCTTCAAGGTTTGAAAATATCTCTAGTTTCTTCATTTTCCTCTAATTTAGACATTAAATTTCCTTCCATTTGATATATCTTTGACCCTGTCATCAAACAATCAAACTAAGTAAAGTTTTTGTGATTCAAAAGGTTTAGGCAATGTGTAAGTGACCCTAAGCACTGCTTAGCACTTCAATGTCTAAAATTATCTTTTGTTTTTTTGTTCTCATTCTACTTCGTCCTTAAGTTTGCTTCCTTTTGATCTAGCTTAGACTTTATTGTTAAGTTGTCAAACTTTGCAAAGCTTTTGTGATCTGAAAGGCTTAGGCAATCTTTGAGTGATCCCAAGCACTCCTTAAAGCTTCAACGTTTCAAATATCTCTAGCTTCTTCGTTCTCCTCTAACTTAGATGTTAAGTTAGCTTCCTTTTGATCTATCTTTATCTTTATATTCAAATGGTCAAACTAAGCAATGTTTTTGTGATCCGAAAAGCTTTGACAATGTGTGACTGACCCTAAGCACCCCTTTAGCACTTGAACTTTTGAAAATTTCTCTAGTTTCTTCGTTATCGTCAAACTTAGTCCTTAAGTTTGCTTGCTTTTGATCTATCTTTGACTTCATGGTCAAATGGTTAAACTTAGCAAACTTTTTGTGATCCGAATGGCTTAGGCAATGTTTGAATGATGCTAGGCACTCCTTGAAGCTTCATAGTTTGAAAATATCACTAACTTCATTGTTCTGCTCAAAGTTAGACATTTTGTTTGCTTCCTTTTGATCTATCTTTGACTTTATGGCCAAATGGTCAAACAAAGCAAAGTTTTTGTGATTTGAAAGACTTAGGCTATGTTTAAGTGACCCCAACCACTACTGCAAGCTTGAAGGTTTGAAAATATGTCTAATTTCTTCGTTCTTGTCTTACTTAGTCCTCAAGTTTACTTCCTTTTGATCTATCTTTGACTTTATGGTCATATGGTCAAACTTAGCAAAATTTTTGTGGTTCGAAAGGCTTAGGCAACATGTGAGTGACCCCAATCTCTCCTTAAAGTTTCAAGGTTTGAAAATATCTCTAGCTTCTTCGTTCTCCTCAAACTTAGCAGTTTAGTTTGCTTCCTTTTGATCTATCTTTGACTTTATAGGTCAGCTGGTCAAAATTTAGCAAAGTTTTTGTGATCCAAAAGGATTAGGCAATGTGTGAGTGACCTCTAGCACTACTTAAAGCTTCAAGGTTTGAAAATATCTCTAGCTTTTTCGTTCTCCTCAAACTTAGATGTTTTGTTTGCTTCTTTTTTATCTTTCTTTGACTTTATGGTCAGATGGTCAAATTTAGCAAAGTTTTTGTGATCCGAAAAGTTTAGGCAATGTGTGAGTGACCCCAAGCACTACTTAAAGCTTCAAGGTTTGAGATTTTCTATAACATTTCCATTCTCCTCTAACACAGACGATAAGTTTGATTCTTTTTTATCTGTCTTTGACTTTATGGTCAAACGACCAACCTTAGCAAAGTTTTTGTGATCCAAAATGCTTAAGTAATGTGGGAGTGATTCTAAGCACTCCTTAAAGCTTCAAGGTTTGAAAATATCTCTAACTTCTTCGTTTTCTTCTAACATAGACGTTATGTTTGCTTCCTTTTGATCAATCTTAGACTTTACGACCAAATAGTTAAACTAAGCAAAGCTTTTTGTGATCTGAAAGGCTTTGGCAATGTATGAATGACCCCAAGCACTCCTTAATGCTTCAATGTTGAAGGCATCTCTACCTTCTTCGTTCTCTTCTAACTTGGACATTCAGCTTGCATCCTTTTGATCTATTTATGACTTTATGGTTCTACAATCAAGCTTAGCAATGTTTTTGTGATCCGAAATTCTTAAGCAATATGTGAGTGATTCAAGGTGTGAAAATATCTCTAGTTTTTCATTCTCATCTTACTTAGTCCTTAAGTTTGGTTCCTTTTGACCTATCTTTAACTTTATGGTCAAAAGGTCAAACTTAACAAATTTTTTGTGATCCGAAAGGCTTAGGCCATGTGTGAGTTACCCCAAGCACTCTTTAAAGCTTCAAGGTTTGAAAATATCTCTAACATCTCCGTTCTCCTCTAATATGGACGTTAAACTTGCTTCCTTTTGATCTATCTTTGACTTTATGGTCCAACGGTCAATCTTAGCAAAGTTTCTGTGATCCAAAATTTTTAGGCAATATATGAGTGACCCCAAGCATCGTTAAAGCTTCAAGGTTTAAAAATATCTTTAGTTTTTTCATTCTCGTCTTACTTAGTCCTTAAGTATGTTTCCATTTGACCTATCTTTGACTTTATAGTCAAATGGTCAAACTTAACAATGTTTTTGTGATGCGAATGGCTTAGGCAATGTGTGAGACCCTAAGTACTCCTAAAATGGTTTGAAAATATCTCTAGTTTTTTCTTTCTTGTCTCACTTAGACATTAAATCTGCTTCTTTTTCATCCATCTTTGACTTTATGGTGAAATGGTGAAACTTAGCAAAATTTTGTGAACCAAAAGGGTTTGGCAACATGTGAATGACCCCAAGCACTCCTTAAAGCTTCAAGGTCTGAAAATATCTCTAGTGATGAGGACTTTATGGGAGAAGCCCAAGTCCAGAAAGAAGTCCAAGATCCAATACAAAGGTCTAGGAGGGCCCATGACGAGAGCAAGAGCTAAAAGGGCCGAAGAAGAACTTAAAAAGATGGTGAATAACTTATTAGAGGCCCAACATCAGATTGAAGCCCAATACGTGGAGCCTAGGATTTACACATGCATAGCCCACTTGGAATGAAAGGAGAAGGGCCAAAAAAATATATTTTGTCCACGGCAAGATTAGAACCCAGGCACTTGTAGCTGAATATGTCTCCTTAACCACTAGAACATATCAGTGATGCTTATGCTATGGGTTTTTGTATTTATGTTTGTTAAGTCCTAATGGGCAAACCCTAAACTAAGTTGTATTTAAACATTTGGGAATCATGAGGGAGCCAGATGTTTGGCATATAAGAAAACTGGGTGTTTTGCTCTGCTAGGGTTCTTCCTTGCATCATTTGATCTTATCAAGAATTAATCTTTTCTTGTGGCGATCCTTCTTGGCTTATCAAACTAGGTTTGTGGCGCCATCCTTATCTTTTTCTTTTTTTATCAATTTTTCGTTTTTTTTTAGTTCTTCTTTCTAATTTCACAATTTTGCCAATTTTCGTCTTAAATTTCTCGCACTCATATCTCAAGCTATACGTACTCTTTTTCGGTGATTCTTGAGTCTAAATCGTGATTTAGAAAGGGATCTTTCACCTCGTTTTGGAATCACTCAATTCCGATTTCTGTATCGTGAGTTATGGAAATTTCCTAAAACGGACAGAATTAGTTCTTTCTCTTCTTTACTCTTTCTTTCAATTTCACCTTTCCAATTCTATTTGTTCTAGTCCTAATTAGGTCTGAAATCAAGAGGCTTAAGGAAAACCTCATCATTTGGTATCAAAGCTAGTCATTAGGGCTAGTGTTTGGGGTGTGATTTGGAGCCAAAAGAGGGCTATTTTGAAGCTGTGTTTGGAGGAACAAAGACTGCACAAGGAGGCGTACAGTGGCTGCCAAGTAAGTGAAAACAACACTTATTTCTGCCATGGAGTATTAAAAAAAAAAGAAGAAGAAGAAAAAAAAAAAAAAAGAGATTTGGAAGTGCTTCAACATTTGGTTTGAGGGAAGCTATTTGAATTTCTGGACCTAAACCTTATTCTTGTCTCTTGTTTGAATTTGTGAATCACTTGTCTTTTTAATTGTGAGTAGTGAACTTGTTCTTTGCTACTTGTCTTGTGATATTAAAAGTCTTGTGATTGCTGCAACTTAAAAATTCAATTTCTTGAAGAGATTACTTGATTCTAGTAAGAACTTTAAGCAAGAGAAAGAGTGGAAAAAAGGCAAGAGAGATACATTAGCTTAAAAGCCAAATTTGTGTGAAACACTTTGAGTGAAATAGTTTTTGGAGAGGACTTCTTTACATCAAATCTATCTATGGCCGAAAGAGAGGGACCACCATCCCCTACTAGGGAGCATAGGTTGTTGTTAGATGCCTTAACTCAAAGGATGAATGAGGTGTTGAGGGAGCATACGGAGGGAATTTATGAGAGGCTTGAAACTTTAGAAAACCAAAAACCAGAATGGGGAGAATGGCCAACATAGAGATAGGAGGAGACATGAGAGGCATGAGAGGAGAGAACATGATGGGGAACAAAGAAGAAACCGAGAGGAGGTTGTGAAAGTTACCATACCACCATTTAAAGGAAAAAGTGATCCTGAAGCCTATATTGAGTGGGAGATGAAGGTAGAGCAAATTTTCTCATGTCACAACCTAAATGAGGAGAGGAAGGTCAAGCTAGATACCTTGGAATTCACTGACTATGCCTTAGTTTGGTGGTATCAATTCCAAAAGGAGAGGAGGAGGTATGGAGAGCCTATGTTAGAGAGTTGGGAGGAGTTAAAAAGAGTGTTGAGAAGGAGGTATGTTCCATCCCACTACCATAGAGAGCTTCTTAATAAACTCCAAGGAATGACCCAAGGGAGTAAGAGTGTAGATGAGTTCTTCAAAGACCTTGAAATAGCCATGATCCGAGCCAATGTAGAGGAGGAAAGGGAGGTTACCATGGCTAGATTCCTTAATGGGCTGAATGGAGATATAAGAGATGTTGTTGAGCTTCAAAATTATGTAGAAATGGAGGACTTAGTTCACCATGCCATGAAAGTGGAACAACAACTAAAAAGAAAAAGTGTGAGAAAGAGTGTATCAAACTATGATAACTCTAGATGGAAGGATAGGTTCAAGAAGGAGGGTACCTCATCTTCTAGGATCTCCACGATAACCCCAAACCCAACCCCAAAACAAGGGCAAAGAAATGGCAAACAAGTCTCGATCTAGAGACATAAAGTGTTTCAAATGTTTGGGTAGGGGGCACATTGCATCTGAATGCCCAACTAAGAAGGTTATGGTGTTAAAAGATAATGGAGATATCACTAGTGAGAGTTCCCAAACTGAATCCTCAAGTGAGGAAGAGACAGAGGAAGAGGAGGAGATTCCTGAAGGAGATTTGTTCATTGTGAGGAGAATGTTAGGAGGAATAGCTAAAGAGGGTGAGGAAAGTCAAAGAGAAAATTTTTTCCATACTAGATGTCTTATCCAAGGCAAACTATGTTCCTTAATCATTGATGGAGGGAGTTGTACTAATGTGGCAAGTACTAGATTGGTGACAAAAATGAATTTGGAAACTAAACCCCATCCTAGACCGTACAAGTTGCAATGGTTGAGTGAGGAGGGAGAATTAAGGGTGGATAAGCAAGTGGAGATTGAGTTTTCTGTTGGAAAATATAAAGATAAAATTTTGTGTGATGTAGTCCCAATGGAAGCTAGTCATTTGCTTCTTGGGAGACCATGGCAGTTTGATA